>JARACY010002687.1:0-40198 GCA_029255725.1 Scrobipalpa atriplicella
CGCCAATGGACACTGGGTTTGGGATGACCAGAAGAACGAACTTAAATTTTTAAGGTACAAACTGTTATTTTCGACATTATAAATACGAAAAGTAAGAAATTGAAAATCGCAATTGCAATTTTTTTTTAAGTTGAGTATTTGCTTACAAACATAAATTTTTTGAAATATTTCCAAAAAACAGCTTGTGGATAAATGCTGTCTGCTCTGGTAGCCTTTGTGTTGTGATCTAACCTGTAATCTGATGTGAGTTGTGGGTTTGATTCCCAACTACGAGTTAACATTGTCACTTACTCGGTTTCATTCATGTTCGCGTATTTGAAACAGGGTACTCTCAGAACTGTTTGTGTTCAGAACCTTGTTTTCCTTGTTAGCTCCGCGGACCACTTGGGATGATGCCATCGACCACCAGTTAAGAACCACTGGTATAGACCGATATTACTCGGTAAGGGCCGCCGTGTTCGCGGATCAAATCGGGACGAGTAATTAAGAAGGATAGAGGATTTGTTACCCTTGCCCCGCTTTCTTACTGCATCGAATTCTCTCTGCAGTGACTTCTTGTTAATGAAAAAAATCCAGCATTCAGTGTTTAGATGGCCCTATTATAGCTCGTATTTATGAAGCGATCTCAAGATTGAAAGCAATATCAAGTATGAATTTGACAGGTCGTTTTGTACTGAAATGACATTTCTGATACGAACTCAAAATAGCTGTCACTCTTGAGATCTGATTATAAATACGGGCCATAGACCCACCCTATACTCGTATTCCATCCTATACTCTTGCTTGCATGATTCATTCGTTTGCTGCATCCTCATCAACAGCTCATAAAGTCTCCACCGAGGGGTATGAGCCTAACCTGGCCTTAGTCGACCACGTGGGCCCAGTATGGATTGGTCGACTTCACACACAACCTTTGAATTTCTTCGTAGGTGTGTGCAGGTTTCCTCACGATGTTTTCCTTTACCGTAAAAGCGCCGAATAAACGTATATAGGAAATTCGGAAACCGAAAAACACATTGGTACGTGGTGGGGTTTAAACCACGACCTCCCGTACAGGAGGCATCGGCCCTATCTACTAGACTAGACCATCGGGCTTCTTATTGTTACATCCTATTGACACAATTTCCAACAAAATTGGAAACTTATGAAATCAAAACAAGCTCCTGATAAAAATCCACGCATTTTCCAAAGTTTTTACTTACACATACGATGTGCAACATTTTCAAAATTCAAATAAACATTGATCTCAAAATTTTCCAACATTCGGAAACAAAATATGAATTCAAAACTACCAGCTAGATTCCCAGTCCGGTTCTCTTCCAATATTTTCCGACGGAATCGGCGAAATTCAGCGGCGCCTTATAAATTGTGGGAACTCAATGATGCACGGGGTGTCATGAATACGAATTAAGTTACAACTAGCTCTTTGTTTACCTGTTGTTCGGTATATTGTGCGTTTAAAAGATAAAGTCACATCTTTATCTCTTACGGGGTATGCAGAGCGTCTAGTAAAAGCCGTTTTCGCCACGTCTGACAAACAAGGAGAGTAATTTTTTAATTAAGTGTGCATTTTAAAGCATGCCCGGAGGAGAAGTATCTGGCACATTCTATGTTTTTCTATTGCTCTCAGTCCAGCGTGGAAAAAAAATCAGCGGCGCCTTATAAATTGCGGGAACTCAATGATGCGCAGGGTGTCATGAATACGTACAAGTTGATAACTGGCTCTTTGTTTACCTCTTGCAGGCGGTAAGTATATTGTATGCTAAAAAGACATACATACAATACATACATAAAGTCACGCCTTTATTCCTTACAGGGTATGCAGAGCGTCTAGTGAAAGGCGTTTTCGCCATGTCTGACAAATATTGAGACTAATTTTTGAATAGAATGTGTATCACTACTGTGACAGATTTGCTGGTTTTTACAGCATGCACGGGAGGAGAAGTAGCTGGCACATTCTATGTTTTTCTATCGCTACCATTCAAATTCAGCAGCGCCTTATAAATCATGCACGGGGTCGGGGTGTCATGAATACGAACAAGTTATAATATAACTGACCGGGAATAGAACTGTAACACCACTCAGATACTACCAACTATGTTGTTCGAGTCCACATCGTATCGAAGGTCACACAGATTTCGATTCAGACGGTTGTGTCACGAACACATATTCTACCGAAGCTGAAAGTTGCGAGCAGCCTACAAGTAATTTTCCTTAACCCGTCTTTTCCGTCAGGTTGAGAGTACGTGAAGAGCCCCACACTATTCTGCGTGATAAAGAAAAACTATGGGGAAAGTAGGGCCAAATAACACGTATCAACCTTGATAATATAGGTCACAATCACAGATAACTAGATTTTCTTATATTTTCCCGCACTTTGTAGGCACAGTATAATTCACGTCAGACTCATATAATATTCTGTGGTGTAGGTAAGTGTAGTTACCGTCCAACTAATAACACGTTTATTAAGTAGTCATTTTGTTTTAATAAGATGCGGGCATAAAACGTTTTTTTTTTTGTTTTGATATTCTTTGCCACGTTAGTCTACACTACAACCCGCTAACTAAACATATCCTTGTTCTCTTGTAGATTTAAATCATATCAAATATTTTTTATTTTTATTATTTTTTAAAGACTTTATTCAAAATAGTTTTATAGACAGCATTCTGTTTCTAGCAAGAGACGCTTTTCGTACCTACTCCAATCAAGGAAATCGAGTTTTCCACTGTAGTAAACTTTACAGTGACAATAAACATTGAAGTCAGTGCTGAGAGTAACATGGCTGCTCCAATCAAAGCTGCAAGACTTGGAATTAGGAGCAATGAGCTCAACATTGTACCAATCACAATAGGAGCCATCTATGACAGCCACTGAGTTTTAAATGAGTCCTTGCCTTTAGCACCCCAAGGTTGAACTCTCATAAATGCAAGTAGGTCACTTCCCCAGTCCCTACTAGTTAGCATTTATTTTTAAATTAATAGTAATAATCAAAAAGAAAAACAAAGTAATCCACCCATTGTTCGATTACACAGGTGTTTATTCGTTACAAACATACATTAAAAAAAATACAAATCATTCCACTTTTTAAATAATATTAGTACACAATTCTTTCATATTTTTCTGGTTTACGAGTACCTATATTTGATAGATAAAGACTTATACAATTTTCCGGGAATAATTTAGCGGAAACACTGCATTTTTTAACGATTCCAGTCCAGCACAGCACAGAATTCCTAGTTTAATAAGTAAGTACTAACCGGTAATATATTCCTTAGGCAAATGCGGCTGCTGCGACAGCCAGTCCCGTATGTCCTGGATATCTGACGCTTTATATCTGGATTCTTCTCATATTCCTTCTGCACTGAAACCTCGGTAACTACTGGCATTTCACTTGATATTGAAGCACTAAAATAACATAATATTAAATGAAAGGAGGTGTTCGACACATGAAACTGAACAACTTTTCCAAATAAACAGTTGCTGAAATATTGTAAAATATAATTTGGTTTTCCATTTAGGATAAATACCAATGGGACTTCCCCAGTTTCGACGGTTTTTAAGGGAGTTTCAATGTTTTTTTTTTAAAATATTGTATTAAATTTTAAATGACCTTATTTAGAAGAAGTTTCAAGAGAGACGAATGCGTCTTATTGACATCGAATTACTCGGTCGAGTGTATGTGCTCTTTGTGCTCAAATGTCCCAATAGTCTCGATTATTCTCAAGGTCAGTCGAGTGACTGCAAATCTAGACGACTATTTGCTTCACATGAATTACGCAAGTGGTTTAAAAATAGACGAAAATTTAAATAAGTTTACGACAATATTATACCTTTGTGGATATTAAGATGAATGAAAATAGAATAAGTAGCGCTCACGGGTTGCACTGTTACCACACTGCAAATACCGACTTGTACCTAGGCAAAACTGGGAAAGTAATTTAATTATACGTTTGTGAATAGGTAGGTACCTATGGACCTTCCAGCTATTGATAAATATACACCTGTGTAATCGAACAATGGGTGGATTACTTTGTTTTTCTTTTTGATTATTACTATTAATTTAAAAATAAATGCTAACTAGTAGGGACTGGGGAAGTGACCTACTTGCATTTATGAGAGTTCAACCTTGGGGTGCTAAAGGCAAGGACTCATTTAAAACTCAGTGGCTGTCATAGATGGCTCCTATTGTGATTGGTACAATGTTGAGCTCATTGCTCCTAATTCCAAGTCTTGCAGCTTTGATTGGAGCAGCCATGTTACTCTCAGCACTGACTTCAATGTTTATTGTCACTGTAAAGTTTACTACAGTGGAAAACTCGATTTCCTTGATTGGAGTAGGTACGAAAAGCGTCTCTTGCTAGAAACAGAATGCTGTCTATAAAACTATTTTGAATAAAGTCTTTAAAAAATAATAAAAATAAAAAATATTTGATATGATTTAAATCTACAAGAGAACAAGGATATGTTTAGTTAGCGGGTTGTAGTGTAGACTAACGTGGCAAAGAATATCAAAACAAAAAAAAAAACGTTTTATGCCCGCATCTTATTAAAACAAAATGACTACTTAATAAACGTGTTATTAGTTGGACGGTAACTACACTTACCTACACCACAGAATATTATATGAGTCTGACGTGAATTATACTGTGCCTACAAAGTGCGGGAAAATATAAGAAAATCTAGTTATCTGTGATTGTGACCTATATTATCAAGGTTGATACGTGTTATTTGGCCCTACTTTCCCCATAGTTTTTCTTTATCACGCAGAATAGTGTGGGGCTCTTCACGTACTCTCAACCTGACGGAAAAGACGGGTTAAGGAAAATTACTTGTAGGCTGCTCGCAACTTTCAGCTTCGGTAGAATATGTGTTCGTGACACAACCGTCTGAATCGAAATCTGTGTGACCTTCGATACGATGTGGACTCGACAACATAGTTTGGTAGTATCTGAGTGGTGTTACAGTTCTATTCCCGGTCAGTTATATTATAACTTGTTCGTATTCATGACACCCCGACCCCGTGCATGATTTATAAGGCGCTGCTGAATTTGAATGGTAGCGATAGAAAAACATAGAATGTGCCAGCTACTTCTCCTCCCGTGCATGCTGTAAAAACCAGCAAATCTGTCACAGTAGTGATACACATTCTATTCAAAAATTAGTCTCAATATTTGTCAGACATGGCGAAAACGCCTTTCACTAGACGCTCTGCATACCCTGTAAGGAATAAAGGCGTGACTTTATGTATGTATTGTATGTATGTCTTTTAGCATACAATATACTTACCGCCTGCAAGAGGTAAACAAAGAGCCAGTTATCAACTTGTACGTATTCATGACACCCTGCGCATCATTGAGTTCCCGCAATTTATAAGGCGCCGCTGATTTTTTTTTCCACGCTGGACTGAGAGCAATAGAAAAACATAGAATGTGCCAGATACTTCTCCTCCCGGGCATGCTTTAAAAATGCACACTTAATTAAAAAATTACTCTCCTTGTTTGTCAGACGTGGCGAAAACGGCTTTTACTAGACGCTCTGCATACCCCGTAAGAGATAAAGATGTGACTTTATCTTTTAAACGCACAATATACCGAACAACAGGTAAACAAAGAGCTAGTTGTAACTTAATTCGTATTCATGACACCCCGTGCATCATTGAGTTCCCACAATTTATAAGGCGCCGCTGAATTTCGCCGATTCCGTCGGAAAATATTGGAAGAGAACCGGACTGGGAATCTAGCTGGTAGTTTTGAATTCATATTTTGTTTCCGAATGTTGGAAAATTTTGAGATCAATGTTTATTTGAATTTTGAAAATGTTGCACATCGTATGTGTAAGTAAAAACTTTGGAAAATGCGTGGATTTTTATCAGGAGCTTGTTTTGATTTCATAAGTTTCCAATTTTGTTGGAAATTGTGTCAATAGGATGTAACAATAAGAAGCCCGATGGTCTAGTCTAGTAGATAGGGCCGATGCCTCCTGTACGGGGAGGTCGTGGTTTAAACCCCACCACGTACCAATGTGTTTTTCGGTTTCCGAATTTCCTATATACGTTTATTCGGCGCTTTTACGGTAAAGGAAAACATCGTGAGGAAACCTGCACACACCTACGAAGAAATTCAAAGGTTGTGTGTGAAGTCGACCAATCCATACTGGGCCCACGTGGTCGACTAAGGCCAGGTTAGGCTCATACCCCTCGGTGGAGACTTTATGAGCTGTTGATGAGGATGCAGCAAACGAATGAATCATGCAAGCAAGAGTATAGGATGGAATACGAGTATAGGGTGGTCTATGGCCCGTATTTATAATCAGATCTCAAGAGTGACAGCTATTTTGAGTTCGTATCAGAAATGTCATTTCAGTACAAAACGACCTGTCAAATTCATACTTGATATTGCTTTCAATCTTGAGATCGCTTCATAAATACGAGCCTATAATAGGGCCATCTAAACACTGAATGCTGGATTTTTTTCATTAACAAGAAGTCACTGCAGAGAGAATTCGATGCAGTAAGAAAGCGGGGCAAGGGTAACAAATCCTCTATCCTTCTTAATTACTCGTCCCGATTTGATCCGCGAACACGGCGGCCCTTACCGAGTAATATCGGTCTATACCAGTGGTTCTTAACTGGTGGTCGATGGCATCATCCCAAGTGGTCCGCGGAGCTAACAAGGAAAACAAGGTTCTGAACACAAACAGTTCTGAGAGTACCCTGTTTCAAATACGCGAACATGAATGAAACCGAGTAAGTGACAATGTTAACTTCGTAGTTGGGAATCAAACCCACAACTCACATCAGATTACAGGTTAGATCACAACACAAAGGCTACCAGAGCAGACAGCATTTATCCACAAGCTGTTTTTTGGAAATATTTCAAAAAATTTATGTTTGTAAGCAAATACTCAACTTAAAAAAAAATTGCAATTGCGATTTTCAATTTCTTACTTTTCGTATTTATAATGTCGAAAATAACAGTTTGTACCTTAAAAATTTAAGTTCGTTCTTCTGGTCATCCCAAACCCAGTGTCCATTGGCGTACAAAGTCTTGTACTCATCATCTTCGTCATCATCATCATTGAGGTTCATTTTTATCACTCACTTAATCACGAACTTACAGTAAGTACGATAAACACAATACAAAGTAATACGTAAAAATATAAAATTAATTAATAAATAGTAAAATCATAAACATAAATATAATAAAAACGCAAATGCAATAATCAAAAAATCGAAATGCTAAATGCCATTTTTAAAGTCATTTTGACACTTTATTTAGGTAAAGGTTTTCTTGTGTAGAGTCTTTAGTCTGATCTCTTAAAATGATGATCTCAAAACTTCCTTGCCTGAAACTGAGCCCTATCAGGCCATTTTTCTTTCGTTCCCAGTAGTTGCTAGTCCCTTTAAAGGGACTAGTGGGACTTTTTTTGAAGCGCGTTGAGAGTGAAATTTTAAGGTCAGGCGACGGAAAAACGTTACGGCGGGGGACGGAAGTCGAAATGTAAAAGAAATTCAAAGAAGATACGTGTGCCCGACACACATGATCTTTTTTTTTGTCTTAATTAGAATCAAATCGCTTCGCACTGGTCGTACGTGTGGTCGAACGTTGCGAACGTTACCCATATTTCGAACTCCCGGTATGGTGAGCACATTGAATACGGTTGACGAACCGTGAGAGCTGCCTATAGGTGCCTGCTGTGAGCCAGTGCCTGCTACCCTCGCTGATAGGGTTACAATAAGTTCACGCGCCGATGTGCTGGAAACTCGGACAAGGGTGAGTGCGGACGTACTTAGCATATACTTAGGTAATACGTACTACGTACGCGACCTTTTTGATGCTACTGAAACAAATATACATGAGGGTGTTGAATACATTTAACTCACGACGGTGGTTTATCCACCGTCACCATACAGGGAAGAATTTATCCAGAATACTATTACCTATACCTATAGGGAGTTGATCAGTCAACGAAGTATAACAATTTTATGAAGAAATTCTTTCAGGAAATGAAATAAAAAAATATTTTGGGTTGGTTTTAACCAGTATCATGAAGGGAAGAGCTATTCAGAATATCTATGTATAAGAAATATTTTCGTTTTCTAATTTTGTCAAAATTAAGTAAATATCAACCGACCGGGAATAGAACTGTAACACCACTCAGATACTACCAACTATGTTGTTCGAGTCCACATCGTATCGAAGGTCACACAGATTTCGATTCAGACGGTTGTGTCACGAACACATATTCTACCGAAGCTGAAAGTTGCGAGCAGCCTACAAGTAATTTTCCTTAACCCGTCTTTTCCGTCAGGTTGAGAGTACGTGAAGAGCCCCACACTATTCTGCGTGATAAAGAAAAACTATGGGGAAAGTAGGGCCAAATAACACGTATCAACCTTGATAATATAGGTCACAATCACAGATAACTAGATTTTCTTATATTTTCCCGCACTTTGTAGGCACAGTATAATTCACGTCAGACTCATATAATATTCTGTGGTGTAGGTAAGTGTAGTTACCGTCCAACTAATAACACGTTTATTAAGTAGTCATTTTGTTTTAATAAGATGCGGGCATAAAACGTTTTTTTTTTTGTTTTGATATTCTTTGCCACGTTAGTCTACACTACAACCCGCTAACTAAACATATCCTTGTTCTCTTGTAGATTTAAATCATATCAAATATTTTTTATTTTTATTATTTTTTAAAGACTTTATTCAAAATAGTTTTATAGACAGCATTCTGTTTCTAGCAAGAGACGCTTTTCGTACCTACTCCAATCAAGGAAATCGAGTTTTCCACTGTAGTAAACTTTACAGTGACAATAAACATTGAAGTCAGTGCTGAGAGTAACATGGCTGCTCCAATCAAAGCTGCAAGACTTGGAATTAGGAGCAATGAGCTCAACATTGTACCAATCACAATAGGAGCCATCTATGACAGCCACTGAGTTTTAAATGAGTCCTTGCCTTTAGCACCCCAAGGTTGAACTCTCATAAATGCAAGTAGGTCACTTCCCCAGTCCCTACTAGTTAGCATTTATTTTTAAATTAATAGTAATAATCAAAAAGAAAAACAAAGTAATCCACCCATTGTTCGATTACACAGGTGTATATTTATCAATAGCTGGAAGGTACATAGGTACCTACCTATTCACAAACGTATAATTAAATTACTTTCCAGTTTTGCCTAGGTACAAGTCGGTATTTGCAGTGTGGTAACAGTGCAACCCGTGAGCGCTACTTATTCTATTTTCATTCATCTTAATATCCACAAAGGTATAATATTGTCGTAAACTTATTTAAATTTTCGTCTATTTTTAAACCACTTGCGTAATTCATGTGAAGCAAATAGTCGTCTAGATTTGCAGTCACTCGACTGACCTTGAGAATAATCGAGACTATTGGGACATTTGAGCACAAAGAGCACATACACTCGACCGAGTAATTCGATGTCAATAAGACGCATTCGTCTCTCTTGAAACTTCTTCTAAATAAGGTCATTTAAAATTTAATACAATATTTTAAAAAAAAAACATTGAAACTCCCTTAAAAACCGTCGAAACTGGGGAAGTCCCATTGGTATTTATCCTAAATGGAAAACCAAATTATATTTTACAATATTTCAGCAACTGTTTATTTGGAAAAGTTGTTCAGTTTCATGTGTCGAACACCTCCTTTCATTTAATATTATGTTATTTTAGTGCTTCAATATCAAGTGAAATGCCAGTAGTTACCGAGGTTTCAGTGCAGAAGGAATATGAGAAGAATCCAGATATAAAGCCGTCAGATATCCAGGACATACGGGACTGGCTGTCGCAGCAGCCGCATTTGCCTAAGGAATATATTACCGGTTAGTACTTACTTATTAAACTAGGAATTCTGTGCTGTGCTGGACTGGAATCGTTAAAAAATGCAGTGTTTCCGCTAAATTATTCCCGGAAAATTGTATAAGTCTTTATCTATCAAATATAGGTACTCGTAAACCAGAAAAATATGAAAGAATTGTGTACTAATATTATTTAAAAAGTGGAATGATTTGTATTTTTTTTAATGTATGTTTGTAACGAATAAACTCAAAACCTAGTACAATATTATATTTGTACAAAGCGGTATTATTCGTAGGATCTAAAGATCAACAATAAATAAATATTTTCTTTGAATTGTTCTCAGATATGGATCTCTTACTGGCGTTCCATTGTTGCGGAGGCTGCAGCAAAACGACAAAAAAGGTCATTGATCTCAACTACACACTCCGAACACTGTTTACTTTTTATCAGCACAGAAGAATAGATGATAGTCTTCGAAATGCTCTCGACACTTGGTGAGTAAGGTCCCGGTGACAATAAGCAGGAACAAAAATCCAGTTGAATTCTTCTGTCGTGTTTGTTTCGAGTCGATCGACCTGATGAACCCTGGTATCAGAGTTTTTAAACAATAGCACATAAGCATCTGACATGGTTTATGTAACGACCACTATCAAAGACAGCTACCGGGACCGACGGTCTCAAAGTCATGGGTTGCATTTTTACACAAAATTTACCTAAAAGTACTATTTGTTTGGAATCGGTGTTCCCAAAACAAAAGGACAGAACTTAACGATTTTTTTACATAACATAAATATATCATAGTAGTTAGTTAGGTATGAATCTTCGTGTGTGTGGGCCTTACTGTCTGCGGCTACCTATTCTTTCTGAACGAAATTTTTTGTATTGTTCTATACTTCTGTTGAAAATTATGAATGGTTGCAATATTTTTTATTTTTTGCAGGTTAATAACTCCATTGCAATCGATAACGAAGCAGGGCCACCGAATAATTTACTGTCAACTATTGGATGCCGATCCGCAAAGATTTGTATACGGGGATGTTGTTAGGTAAACATTTTTTATTTTTTAACTGCCTCCGTGGTCTAGTGGTCTGAGCAATGGGCTCCTGATGGGTTTCGATTTCCGCGGGGGAACACAAAGTTGAACACAACTTATTGCTTTGTGAGATTTTCTCCAGTTTGGTTAGGACATTGCAGGTGAATAACCTGATTCTTCGAAAAGAAAAAGGATTCCGTACTTCGGAGGGCACGTCGAGCCGTCGGTCCTGTCCTTGATAGTGGCCGTTACACAAACCATGTCAGAGGCCTAATAGCTGTAGTACTAGGCGATTTGAAAACTCTGACAACAGGGTTCATCGAGTCGTTCGTTGTACTACTCAAAAACCCACTTGTCAAGAAGAAGATTTTTTTTTAATAGAGTCTACCCAACAACATATTGCTCTTATCACTTACACATTTTCAGAAATAATTGTAATCAATTCAAAATAACTTTTTTAAATCAAAATACTATAATATAATAATATAAGTTACATAAAAAGTACCTTTGAGAGTATTTAACTAACTGTAAGTAACTTGTGGTAACTCCAGACAGAATTACTGTGTCTTTGATTTCAAGGTTTCCCAGAAACAGCTTTATTTTAATTAGTCTACCAAACATTTTAGATATTGGTGTTAATTCAGGATGCACTATTACTAATTCTAATTCTTAGTAGCGCTGTCACTTTCTTAAATTTGACATAAGAACAGGATAGCAAACAAACACGTGACCAAAAACATTCTGAATTTGACGTACGGCGTTTTAAATAAGGAATAACCATAGAGCGTGCTCACTAATTTTAATTAATTTAAGCAGTCTTATGTCAGATAAGAAATGTCAAACTCACGTATTTGTTTGCTATCCTGTTCTTATGTCAAATATAAGAAAGTGACAGCGCTACTAAGAATTAGAATTAGTAACTGGACGGCGTGAATTGAGGCCATTAATTAAATTTATAGCGAAATCTTCTATTCATAAAGGTTTGATAAATTTGTAGCCAAAGGCCTAGATAATATTAACTAAGTTCAAAGGGAAACATTCTAAGGGGTGACTAGAAACGATAAGGGTTGCTTAGTCAACGAAACTGAACTACTATCACCAGGAAATCCTTTCAGAAAATGATAAAAAAAAAAAACTTTTCCATACAAAATGACCACCTCGACCATACAATTTGTACGGGAAAGACAAACTCTTTTTATTCATTTCCTGGTGAAAGTTGTTCAGTTTCGTTGACTGAGCAACCCCTATCAGTTTTTGCTACGCTGTCCCTTACACCCCGTACATAAAGCTTTAAACATTGCAGAGCTTTTGTGATGGTTATGGACCTCTGGCTATCTGAAGAAGGTACCGCCCCAGGAACAGTGGTCGTAGTCAACATGGACAAAGTCTCTATGGGCCATCTGTCAAGGATCGACCTTTCCATCGCACAGCAGTTCTTTTATTTTCTGCAGGTAATTTAATATTTTGGTTTTGAAGACTTTTCTTATTGTTGAAGTTACTATTTTTGGATTGGAAAGCTGAAAGTCAGAACTAGTTTGAAGTGGTTTAGTTTAGCCATGTTTAGCTTATCGATAGGTTCAGAATTTTGGAACAGTCAGAATCAGAATAGTCTAGAATTTGCGCTCAATAAAGAAATATTATTGACGAAGAGATTATACCTACATTAATCTTATTCTTTTGAATCCCCTAGGGCATAATACCAAAGGATTTTAATATACCTGCGACAGATAAAAACCAAGTGCAAACATTTAAACAACACAGCAAAAAAAAAAACTAAGTGTAGTTAGTATTTTTCAAATAGGTTACCCTTAAAAATAATGTCCTGTGTTTTAAAATAATTTATGTGACATACTTTTTCAGGAAGCTATGTTCGTGCGACTGAAAGAGTTCCACTTTATAAATGCTCCAAGCTTCACCGAGACCCTGATGTCAATGGTTCGGCCTTTCATGAAGAAAGAGCTGTTGGCAGCATTGAGGGTACACCAAGTGGGGTCAAATTCTTTTGAGGAGTGTATTCCGATTGCTGCATTACCGAAAGAAGCTGGAGGGAAGAATAGAGATGGCGTTTCATTAACCCTTAAATGCGCTGTGTTGTAGTTCTACAACACCTAAATATTTACGCTATAAAACTTCCAATATTGAATATTTTTTGTAAAATCTATTTAAAAGTTGTAGTAAACACATAAAGAAAGATATTTAAAACACTAATTAATAAAATAATCATGTTTATGTCCCAATTGGAGGGTAGAAATCAAAACGATTCTGGGTGTCGATTTGTGTGCGATTTTGATCTCGAGTTTTATTATTAAATTCTCAAGGTAAGGCTTTGCTAAAAATCACACGTATCAATAATATATTCAAATTTAAAATAATTGCACAATTTTATAAAATTAAATTACACATACATGTGAAATTGCCTTTTACATAGCTGTTGCAGAGCTGCAACATTGCGCATTCTGGACATGAATAAAGTATTTGGTTATAGTAAATAAGCCGCCCATATTCTAATCAGAACTCTTCAAAATTTTAGTCATTTGAATGCTGGTATTGTTTTTAAAGATGACCTAGAACATAGCAGTAGTGAATGTGAGGAGAAGCCTGAAACTTTTCAGGAAAATCAGTACTGTTTTCCGGAGAAATAATTGTCAGGACGAAGAGAAACAAGACAAAATGAGGGTTACTTAGACCCACCACTGGTGGAAGACCAATCAAAACTAATTGAAGATGATCCATCATTGGTAAATCTTCATCTTTCGTCTAGCAGTTGATCTCATCTGATAAGTTCTTAGCCCATTTTGGCCTGTATGGTCAGATCGTAGAAGGTGTAATTTTCCTTCTTGCGTAGGTTCACCCATACAATTTGTATAAAATGTGGTGATTTTCTATGTTTTTGTAAGAAGAACAAATTGTTTTAATAAATACCACATTAATAAATCATATTACTAATTAAAAAAGTATTGTTATCATTTAAATATTACTTGTTGTGTTTTTTCATGTATCTTGATTTATTACGCGCTGAGTGCGCCTTGTTGCAGAACTGCAACGCCTAGTTTTTTGCTTGAAAAACAATGAAAATATCATTAAATATTTTTTTCGTTATTTTTCCGCTTACACTTTCATTGTAATACGTAACATAAATTAAAATCAAATAAATTTAAAATGTGGCGCATTTAAGGGTTAAGAGGTAAAGAATATATACCTAATAAAATCACCTGTTCCATCTATCCCCCCTGGCCTATCCCCCCTAGGAGGGAAGAATGGAATTGTGGTATTAGTAAGCTATTGTTCTAAAAGCACCCTTGTTCATTTCAGATGAAATATGGAACAAACTGAAAGCAAACGAGAAGTTTTTTGAAGAAGAATCAAGACAAAGAGTAGACGAGACAAAAAGACCCGGAGGACCAAAAACAATGGCAACGTTTTTCAGTGGCATAGAAAGTACATTCAAACGATTGGAAATAGATTGAAACCTCATATCTAATTACATTTATTAAGGAACCGTAATGTTTATACTCAATCAAAGCTTCAGTTCGTTGCAATAGTAATAGGTACCAAGTTAATAATGGTCTCATTGTAGTAGTACCAGGCAAGCAGCTTGTAAAAGGAGACCATACACAAGTCTATTGTCCAATGTCCAAGCCTCAGCGATACAGTTATTGCTGTATACCTACCTACCGAGAAATGTAGGAGCCATAAGCCCAGTTGTTAGTAACCTGGCTCCTTTATTGTTGTTGAACACAATGTTGAAACCTTCAAGTGCCGTTTCTGTATACTGAGAAGGTCATTGGCATATACCGTTGAATTGCTTATTCAGTGTATTAGGTGTAAAACTTGTTTTGTTTTGTGGCTATTCAAAATGGTGGTATTCCTGTGCGGTACCACAGAATAGATAATAGTACCTGAAGGAACATAAAGGGCACTCCGCTGCAATGTGTTAGGGTTAGCTAACTAACGTGCAACACTATTCGAAGTAACAGCACAGAATATATAATAGTACTAGGTGAATCAGATGATCGTTTGTTTATTGAGACGATCGACAACCCGATCTTTGTCGCCGTAAAGGGCGGTTTGATATCCAAAGTGCGGAGTGAGCCAGGCCTGGTGCTACTCAAATTGGCACATACAAAATTGATTCTGATTAATTCTCGGACAAATGCCCACTATCATAAATATTATATCTTTAAGTTATAGATATGTAGACTATAACTGTGCTCGTATCTTACTGAGAAGTGGGGCATGCGGCTTCTAATTATCGCATTGAAGTAAATTGGCATAAAGGCGGCCTCTTTAATAAATTGCTGCAAGTGACTTCTATTGTAACGATGTGGTGGTACTTGCTTGTAAAAAAAACATAAACCAAAAATAATCTCTCTTTCGTTTAATTCAATTGTCTCGGCAAATTTTCAAAACACTTGAGACAATTGGAGACGCAGAGAACGAACAATCTAAAGGATTCCAAACTTCGACATCCAAAAAAGTCTATTAAAAGTTCCATCTGAAATTTCACAAACTTAATTCAAATTTCGCTCGGTTGTAAGTCCACGGAGGAACTTTATTTCGTTACCTTCATTTAATTTCCTTATTTTCGTTATCACTTTGCATCTGTCTACTCTACAGGCACCTTTCCAATTCGAATGTAAACTTTGTATTGAAAAAGTCCGTTCAGGTTTAAACTTTTTGTTTTATCCTGAGATTTATCTGTATTGTAACGCGATGTACGGGCAGTTATGAACCGATTTCGAGCAATATTGCACCGCATGTCTCTTTGTATCGATACTACAACGATTCCGGCTACAAAAGCGTAATGGCCGAAATAAAATGGCTAAAGCAGGCTGCAATCGGTGCACCATTGTCCCTAAATGCGGCACAAAGAAATTCCCGTCGAATTTAGCGAAAAGCGCACGTTCGGTTGAGATAAAAGGCACGTAACCTAACATAGAATTTATGCTTTGTTGCGACGCTGAACTCCGTAACCACTCGCGAGCTCAAGCTAATGCAGATAACTGGGAATTATTGTTAAGTTCAACTGAGATTTTAAGTTTATAGTCATTTTATAATCAAAAACAGATAAATATCATTGTATTCAGAACATGCATTTTACCCGACTTTGCGTCGCAGAAATGGGTAAAGCTCGTTATAACTTGAAATTCTCCACCTAACTGGCATACTATACGTATACCTACCTTAATGTCGTCGCAAGATCTAATTATAATGAGGCCTCGGTCACTTAGTTACATTTAGTTTATTAATACGGGACCGCGCCATCTTCGTGCATATTACATTTGCGGCTCTTACGCCCACCTACGGTACAGCCCGGGGCAAAACAAGACCATTGGATATCGTGACGACATCTCAAACATCTTCTTTGTCTTAAATGACCACATCCATGAATATTTAGTACCTCATTAACAGTTTTGAAACACGACAAGACAAAGAAATCCGAACAAAAACGAGATCCCTGGTAAGTACCTGCTCAGAATAAAACGAAAGGCTTCAATACTAAAATCGGTGGACAGAATAAAGTGCATGTGCTGTTACATAGTAAATAATTCTGGCGAGAGCTTCGCTATCCGCACTCGCAATAAAACGAACAATGCAATTTAGCTAGTGCTGCATTCACGCGACGGGTTCTGTAAAACTTGCTCGTTCCAGCACTTGCAGCACTTCCAGCCGACCGCCGATTACCACCACGCCGCAATATACACCCGAATAACACGAATCACTGACGCAACTATTATTTAGAGCACCTGCCCGTCATAACAAAATGAACTGCTGCAAAAAATAAACGAGCAGAAGACATATGTGTCGCTGCGGAAATGTTTTTGCATATGCAATCCCGTCGGTTCCATGAATTTCGCTTTGCGAGCGAATTTAATAGGACCGAATTTTTCTTGCATATAGAATACCGTGGCAGCGCCACACGGTCTCGCCTCGTCCTTTGTGAATGTTTTAGTGTAGGTAAACTAATTTCGAAAGTCAATTTAACGTGTTAGGAAGAACGTGTAAAGCGAGCAACACGGCACGGCTCCTCATAAAATGCAGCGGGGTCCGATTTGTGGGAATAGCGTATAAAAATTTCAAAGAGCCTGTATGCGCGTGCAATGTGCATCGAGCAGTGTCCGCGGCGGTATCACTCGCCTGCATAAAACATGCAAATTGGAGCACTTCGCCGGTGCGCCTAAGTTCACTCGCTTTTGCACTTTTATGTAAAACTGAGCTCCATTAGTCATGTAAATATTGTTAAATGTAGCTTCGACGCTTCGGCGCACCATCCGCCAAATTGTGTTTGTTATCGTGCGGTGTAATCTCTTATAATTTAAATTTTATTTATTAAAATGCGAGCGAATCAAAAGCTCGGGATCAAGTGTTGATTTATTGACAGTATCGCAGTTGCTTTAGATGGGATCGGAAATCGAATTCTTTTTATTTGTGAGGATTTTAATTGGTAGTATGTGAATGGATTCATTATTAGTTGCGATGCAGTGTGACAATGGGTGCAAATGAAGTCGATTGTTGCATGTGCAGATGAATGCCGAGGTTCGGAGCAATAATGAGCTGCTGTTATTTAATGACCGCGCCTATTCATAGCTCTTTTCATTTCTAATTCTGATTTGTTTCATTGAATATGATAATTTGTATATTTTGCTTATGAATTTTATTTGATTAAGGTTATTTTTAGTTTGCTGTAAATAAGCATGTTTAAAATACTGTAACATCACAAGTCCTCCCAACCGATTTTCGAAGTTGGCGTACCTATTTACTTAGTTAGTTATTTAGTTATAGGTAACTGACTTTCCTACTAACCCACCTCGCAACTTGATTATAATAGTGATAGTTTTTCATTACTTTAATACCTACTCACGTACTTATTTAAAAGTTTGAAAGTCTGATATTCTGACCCCGATTAGGTGTCTTTCACAGCGACGAGTAAAAGTAAACTGTCTTAGCTTAGCCTTTACTCTATAAAAGTTAAAAAAGAGTGAAGTTGTAACTTTGTTCTCATTCCGAGAAAAAATTAAGCGGTGACCTCGCAGTGGGAGTAGATAAAGTTTGTCCTGTCGAAGGTGGCGGAGATTAACCGCGGCGGACTCACGTCGACTTCATCAATTATCCCCTCCCCCCCTGCGTAGCCCCGGCCTCCCCGCGGACCCAAGACACGCCTCTTCACATCTGCTGAGGACGAGACCTTACCACATGGAGAATGATTGATCTCACCACAACACACGACTATCCATTACCCTGTCCTTTTGCGTAGTAGTCAGCAGCAGTCCGAATTATACTCTGTTCGTTTGCTATTGCTACAAAGTCTACAAAACGATTGAGCGCATAAAATATATTCCTTTTGAATCTCTTTGTGCAATCATTTGATAGAATGTTTATCTGAGGAATATTTTTCTGACTACATAGGTTTACTTTCACGTATTTTCCAGATACGTTAATCGTTTACGCTTTGAGAGTTTTTCATCCGAAACAATTTTTTATTTTTATTTCTAGTTGTATCATGTACAGTATGAAAAAAGAAGGAGAGGTTGTACTAAAGTTTAGTATCTAAACTATTGTGCCACTTTTAGCAGAGGAGGTTGATTGGCTGAAATTGAAAATGTACATGACTTTGTATCAGGCATCGGGCAGGCGTCGCTTAAGTTAATTCTGAGTCGCGACGAAGCAGCGGCGTCTGTCCCCGGCACTCGTTGCCACAGGACAATGCAATTTGACTTAGAGCCGTGCCAGGCAACGCCAGGCAACATCAGGCCGCTCCAGGCCGCTACAGGCAACACCAGGCCACGCCACAACCACATGTAATGCATCCCTGCTCTAGGATCAAAGTACAAAAAGCAAAAAAGCTCTACAGTACATTTTCAGTGCAACCTAAATTGTGCGTCATTATTATACTGCTCGCCTACTGTTGCCTACTCATAGATACTTACATTTAGTTTATTGCCAGTGCACAAACACCCTATTTATCGCTATTACTGCAAAATTGCCTTGAATTGGCTCTAGTATTTATTATTCATATGCGAGGTAAGTAATAGTAGTTTATGAAGCTCCTACATAACGAAGGGTTTTACAATGCGAGTGTGTTTTTTGAAATGAGCGCAGCGAATTTCAAAATAGTAACGAGCATTGTAATACCTAATTATGTGCAGCTTCATACACTATTTTATCTACTTGAATACATTGAAAATGAATTTACTTACAGGTTTTCCGAAAGCGAACTATCCCAATGTTTTCCTAAACTTTGTTGGTATATAAATGTGCAATACATTTCCGTCACACACACACACACACACACACAGTCATTTATATAAGTATTAAATATCTTCTTTTGGTACTATCACATATTTTTAGGCTCAAAATAAATAATTTCAAATAATTTCCCACGAAATTAATTATTTCTATTCATACACACAATAATCAAGTGGCGCCATTGGCCTCTTTGACATGTGTCGCGCATGCGCTGTGGGCCTTACGTGGGCTGTTTAGTTTTAATTTATAACTGGATACATGGTTTTTGGTATCGATTGTGCATTAAGTTGATATCGATTGCGCATTTGTTCCTTCCCTTACTTCCATAACTATGAACATTTTACTTTTCGTTGCATCTTTGTTAGAATTTGTATGGAGAAGGTGTAACGAAAAGTAAACTTTTTAATTTTTTCAGCATACTGTTTGTAAAGTACGTCAATACAAATTCGTTTTGACGTTTATAATTCGAACATTACTCTATGATAGTAGATAAAGTAAATTACGTCGTTATGTAAGCGATTGTAATGTTGGCTGGGTAAAGTGTGGATTATGTTTAAGTCTGAAAAAATTATTAACTAGAAAATCTGCGAGACATTATTTTAGTAGAAGGCGTGAAAAGTGGTATGCTAGTGAGACCCAAATACAACTGTTTGATAGCTTGCTGATCCAGAAAACCCTGATTCTCCTTTAAATAAGAAATGCGCAGTCAGATTTGATTTGCACTTTGACGGCGGGTAAAATCAAAACTGCGAACATAATAATTCCTAAACAATACTGTTTGATGAAACAATACGCGCTGCGCAGTTATAAAAATATGTAGGTCGGCAAATAAAGTTCGGTATTGGTTTATTTTAACTATCAGTTTCAATGTTTATTTAACAAAATAGGCGGGTGCAGTGAGTTGCGGGCGTAGGCGAGGCGATTATTGGCAATATTCTCGAACGTGCGCTTTCAATACTTTAGCATCCATCGATGCTTTTGTTCTACTTGATTGTCCGGGTTTATAAGTGACGCAGCAATGTAAATCAGAAGGAAATTTCAAAGCGCATCTGTGGGAATATGGCCATTGTTGCATTGTTTATATCGTTGCACAATTATGGCAGATCGCGCTCAGCCGCTGAAAACAAATTGAATGTATTACGCGCACCGCACAACTCTATACGAGGTTTACACTTTATACACACTTTATGCCAGTTTATACACTTTAAACACACATTCTGCCGGTCTATACGGTACATTTTATGACGCAAGTGCGTGCTATTTTGTTTCATGCTGGGATTATGCTGGTACTTTGTATGGGACATAATTTACTAGATAATCGCGTTATGGCATTCCTAAAAGGTCTTGATTGCAAATTTGAACTGATTTAGAACTTTAAGGGCTATTATCGTTGTTTGCTTAAGAAAAGAACAAAAATAGACGAAGAAAATCTTTGCGGTTCAGAAATTGTGTCATTTTGATATTGTAATTGGAGTGTGGAAAGAGGGTGCCTCCGTCGAGCTGAGGTTTGAGGTCGAGGCGTCGAAGAGCGACCTTCTCCTTAAATGGATACCGAACCCGGCTTTTACGCGAAAAATCTTTCGGGAAATAAATGAATCCATGCCGTATGTAAATCGCATACCGTGGAAAGTTTTTATTGAAAAACTTGAAGAACTGATGAAAATGGGGCCGCAACGTTAAAGATCTCTCCTCTTTTCTTATAAATGTGATTCGCAGTTCTGAAAGTTACTTTGCCTTTTTCCATATTTTCTTATTTTGTTGGAGGAAAGTGTACCCTGATTTATGAAGTTATTGTTTTGAGATGATACTACTAAGAAGCAGTTATTAAGTAATGTGGCTTTTTTAACTACTTAGCTCTATTTTGATGATAAGGTATTTACTTCATTGCCCAAAGAAAATACCTATATAGGAGGTGTAAATATGAAATTTTCCATGCAGGACTGGGAGTGATAGAAAAACATAGAATGTTCCAGCTGCATCTCCTCCCGGGCATGCTGTAAAAATCAGCTAAGGGATATGAGGGTTTCAGTATTGTAATTACGGCGATGGGCTGACAACCTGTCACTATAGCAATATCAGATCCATCTGAAATATCCCTCAAAATTTCTCAGACGTGGCGGAACGACCTTTGTGTAGGTCGTTTAAGCTCTGCCTACCCCATTAGGGATAAAGGCGTGATTATATGTATGTATGTAAATATGAAATCATATTTCGACTCTACATAATAGATCAAATGACGTCGGGCAATTTTGGCTAAATCTGTGACAGTCATATATCTTTTAGCTGATGTCATAATATGGATGTCACACAAATAGCCTCAATTTGTATGAAAACGTCCGGTTCTCATTTGTATTTTTAAAACTTAATGTTTTGTACCCATATTTCAAGGAGCAAGTTGTTTAAAGTAGGAGTCACTTCTAAAAGTTACATTCAACATAATATACACACTACGAGAGACAGATAAGATTATAAAGTTAACAGCCCAAAACTCCAGTAAATAGGATCTAAATTTGGCAAGAGCTGGTTAATAAATAATGCTATCGAATTATTCCGAGGGGTGTTTTCATAATTCAGTTACTTAAGATTAGAGGGCGTCTCGGTGGATAGCCCTTCGCTCCACTCTAGGGCTGGCGGAGGGCCGAAAGGGCTGGCCCTTCGGACAAGAGGCTCAGTAATTGATAAAGCTAACTCCGCCAACTCCTGCTCTCAATCACGGACTGCTGCAACTAACTTCCTGATGAGTTATCTATTGGCTTGGCTGCCAACTAGATTAGATATACCTAACGTTTATTTTCGTACTAACAATAGTTTTAAAGGGCAAAGTTGAAGCGTTGAACAGTACAATGTATATTTGTAATGTACATTGTATTTAATATCAAATTATCAAACTTTCCAGTGTAAAGTCGTTTTAGAATAAAATTATACATAGGTACTACTATAACATCCTGGAGGTGTCGTAAAGGCGACAAAGGGATAAATCGAGGGAATGGACATCAGCGATCCTTGTGAATTCTGGGTGTCCACCAATAGATTTTCAGTGGCTGTAATAACTTCTTAGCGTATTTTAATAAATCTAATAAGTTTTTCAGATTCATTGACTGACCAACCCCTATCAGTTTGCGGGTAACTGTCCCTTACACTCCGTATAATCCTACCAAATATTTGTGTATCAGAAAAAAATATTGACTGTAACTACCTATCTATGTTATCGGGCATCTGATAGCATACTAGGTAGGGTACAATTTTTATTTTGTACCTAAATCGAGGTTTGATAATTTTTAAAGCGATAATGTGCAGCTCAAGCAAATAAATAAAAAGGAAAACGAAGTTAAATTCATAAATCAAAATATTTATGAACACATTTTGCTCTACATTAAACTAAACTAAATTAGCTCAGCGATGGCAAAACTATAAATAAATTAGAGCGAGTCCGTTTACTGTCGCGATGACTTGTTTAGAATTTGGTCTGTAATTTATTGCATACGCCCACCGTGACTCATAGACCAGAAACAGTAGCTACTTATTAATAAACATACACAAAGAAAAATAAAACTACTGACTTCCTTTGCGTGCTCACAAACATAAAAGTTTTTCGTGCGTATCCTAACGAAAACATAAATTAAGTAAATTTACTGCGTTTATGGAGAGCATCCCCTTACAATATGTCCGGAACGCCGGGGTCAGCCCGGCCGCCCCTCGCAGTAACGGCTACGAATCGGCAAAATTATCGAAACTTTTTAAACTTACAACTTTTCTTGAACGAGTAGAGCTTCCTCATTCGCTGTGGATTTGTGGATCGAGCTTTTGGATGCCTGGCGTCCTTGTCTGTTGTACAAGGTGCGAGGCAGAGGGCCGAGTTTGACGGAGTTTGGTCGGTGGTTGGCGCGAGTCCGCCGGCCCGCCAGTCCCCGACGGTGCCATGCCGGAGCCGCACGCCGCTCTTCGCGCTCACACCACACACGATACGAGGATCGCGCCGATACTTGCCTAACTAATAAATCACGCCAAAAGTAAACCCTCACGAACAGATCATACTCGATATGAGATAACAGGCTCGCGAGCAGTGATTAATCGCTCAGACAGTCCGGCGAATGTTTCGTGATCTCGGAGTTTCGGATTGAGCGTCATGTAAACAGATGAACACAGTTGGAGTTTTCGTGTATAGTTGTTGACATTGTCAGCTCGTGGGTGATGCCGGTGTGGCGGGTGTTGTGAGGATGTCCCGGAGCGCCGCCGGCATGTGGTGGCTGATGCTGGGTCTGCTGGTGGCGGCGCGGGCTGACTCCTGGACCACGTACCAGGAGCAGCCGTGCTGCCGGCCCATCTCGCACCACCGAGTCAGGCATCATAGAGGTAAGTTTTTTAGCTTGTTAATCATTCTATTTTCAAATTAGAACTATTTCGAAAACTTTTCAAAAAAAAAGAATAAATATTTAAATTTGATGTTAAAAAACATCAAATCAGATCAGACATTCTAAGTTTTCCAGCCAGTAAATATTTTGTTTTTCTTTTTCAAAATAGGAACTTTTTTGCAAGTTTATACTTTTTTGTGACTGAAAAGAGACGTAGAAGATTTCTTATTCCTGCCAGCAACATCTTAAATCAATTTGAGTTTGGAACCATAATATTGTTACGTGTACCTACGCCATCATGATATCAGTTTAAACTAAACGGTCCAAATTCGGTTCCCCCTATGCTGGTTTGTACCGGATATAACACTCGTTGTGTTGCCATACGGTGCGTGCTATTGTTTGTTTATTTGACTGTTGCTAATGCGCATTGTATTTATTCCATTTTTGGATTTTGTAGAACTCTACATCGCTGTTTACTCTTACTCGTCAAGTTTATTTGACTTTCTTATTTCCACGCCTTGTTCATGATTTTTTTTTATGTGAACACACTTATGTAGAATACGGCCTATAAATTTTATCAATAATAAATATTCTAATATTTTATGGAGAAGAGATAATTATGTTTATTTATTTCATTATCAATAAATTTTTTTTTTTAAATTATTTCGCCTGTACAAACTTACTTTATCAAGACATAGAAATGAACATTTTTCAAGTCCGTTACATAGAGTAAACACAAAATTGTTACAGACATAAAGATACTTAAGTCTGTATTCTACAAAGCAATAGCATCCGCATTCCTACATTCAAAATCGTAATTTAGGCAAACAGTTACTGTTATTACAAGCAGGGAAGTAACAAGCCTATCTTACTAAGTACAGTCTGAGTAACGGTAAAGTCGTTGTCCGATAATACGAGAAGTAAGTACCTACTGGCTGGTGATGAGTCAGGCGGGAAATATTTACCCACAAAGGTGCTAAGCACACATTGATATCTCACGACGTCTTGGATTCTAGTTAGCGTTTTTTAACGTTGATCAATACCAATGTTTATTTTTGCGGCCCACAAACTGATTTTTCTGCGCAACTAAGCAGAAGTTCAAATTTCGGAACCGCAGATTATTTTATAACTTTGTTACAAACATATGTTTCGCGGTTGACTTTCTTTAAAGTTGTAAAGAAAAAGCAGTTTATGGGCCGCAAAACAAGTTGGTATCGAAGAAAAGTACTATATTCTGTCAAAGTAGGTATTTAAATAAAGGTAAACAATTTTTACACGTCTTTTGCTTGAAGAACATGTTTCTAAAATTAATTTTAGCTATAAGATATGAAAACGCAATGAAATAACAGTTTTGGCAATATAACTTATTTACCATCACTTGTATTGTAATGTTTTTAGTGTTTTTACTTATCAAGATTGCTTATCTTTATTTAAATACCTTCTTGGAAAGAATATAGGAACTTTCACTTGAATCATTCTATAAAAAGAAAAAAAAACTGCACGTAAAAGGCTTTTTAAATAAGTACAAGATATTATGGGAATAATAGTAAGGCAAGAAAACCTACAACCTTATTACGTAGATTAGACTGTAGAGTCTCGTAGATCTCGGAAGAAAGTT
Organism: Scrobipalpa atriplicella; assembly: GCA_029255725.1. Classification (NCBI taxonomy): domain Eukaryota; kingdom Metazoa; phylum Arthropoda; class Insecta; order Lepidoptera; family Gelechiidae; genus Scrobipalpa; species Scrobipalpa atriplicella. The sequence goes on from JARACY010002687.1 coordinate 25,079, forward strand.
TTTCAATTTATTTTATTTTGTTAGTGATGCCCATATTATTTGGAAGCTAGTACCTACCTATATTTAGAGAATCGTAATACATTGCTATAGATTCATATAGGGCATGACTTAACTAAAATATTGACTACAGTTAATTCTCTCATGATAGAAAATGACAGGTATAGACTTAAATTTAGTTAAGTCGTGATTTTTGCATCTTCGAATTGGTACTATTGTATCTGATATGATAACTCAAAAAATTTGCATTAACATATAATTTTGATTTATTTATTTGAGCTATTAGATCTCATTGCTAATTCTTGATGTAATGGAGTGACAGTTAAAATAAATACAAACTTTACATTATTTTATATATTTCTTTGACAATGATTACATCGCAGATTCGAATTTAACTTTTATGCCTTATTTTATACAAATTAATTTAATCTAATATTTTTTTTTTACTTGGAATGGGCTCTTGACTCTAGACACAAAGGTCAGCGATGACCGTGACAGAGTCGACGATGGAGCGAGCTAACCCAGAAGACGCCTATTAAGGCACTGGTAGTCTTACGCACCGACGGAACACAACTTAAACTACCAATAGGTTTAAGATATAACATAATTACTAATTTCATTACAAACACAAAGTAAAAAGTTAATTGTTATTGTAATTAAAGACCAACCGATACGAAAAAACATCAGTGAGTTATTTTTGTTTTAATTAAGCAAATGAACTGTAACACGAGATGATGCAGGTACTAATTGCTGGCGCAAGATATATAGATATGCATAGCTCCAGCATAAAACAAAAATGTTGGTTCAGAGCTTTATATTTCGGTGGTTAAAGTAATGGCGCCTTTTACTAGGTGTTTTACGCTCTGCCAACCCAGTATGGGATCTTCGTCTTGTCGTGTGGATTTCCAGTCGATCGACCCGATGAACCATGGTGTCATAGTTTTTAAACCGCCTAATAGCACAGCTAATAGGCCCCTGACATGGTTTATGTAACGACCATTATCAAAGACAGTGACCGGGACCGACGGCTTAACGTGCTCGTAACGTGTACGGCAGCTTTTTTCTTGCAGACAATCAGCTGATTTAGCCTGCATTGTCCATGCACTGACCATAGTAAAAAGGCATGACTTCATGTATGTAATTATGTAAGTATGATAAAGGAAATAAAATAAAAGATTCTTCAAGCTCTGCAGCTTCACTCACGGCTTGCAAATGATTTTGTTCTAAAAAAAAAATCTTTTCATATTTTGTGAACAAGGTTTAAATAACATTCGCAACAATAATGTGTTTTAATACAAAGAAAATATTGTGTACGTTTGTAGATTATAATATTAAGACAAAAACGTGACTGTATTCTAAAAGTACAATAAGATTATTCAGCGCTAGAGGTTATCGAAAAAAAAAATAGTTTTTAATATTCCCAAAGGTTTCTTTCTCTAGATTTTTATAATCGGATTATACCTTAGGATTATACAATGAGTAAACAACCTTCACTGATCTTTCGTTTTTGAATCAATAGGCAGTTATGGTACCAATTTTGGGTAGAGTTTTGGGCATATGGGTTAACTAGGTACCTCTGTGGATAGTGGTATTATGTACCTTGATACGGTCTTGTTATCTCAGAAGGTGATTCGATGTTCTTTTTTTTAAGTAGAGTCGTGCAGTTTAGGAAAGCTTGCAAAAATTCGTTCCTTTTTTACATTTACTTGCACCATAAATACATCTTATAATAAGACTCATTCTATTTATCTTAGGTAGTTGGGTTTTATTCAGAGAAGTTTCTATTTTTGAGGTGGATTGCTGACATAGAGAAAAACCAATCATTAGGGTTTGACGATGCATTAACAGCCAATGCCGTCAGAGTGGCGGAGTTCTGGTCCTCAAGAATTTAAATCGAGGCCAAATTGCAGAAGAACGACACATTTGATTACTTTATTAGCTTAAGACTCATGCTGATTTTATGATTGTAATTGCCACAAAAAAATGTCTGCAGCAAATCGTGACGTTTAGCTACCATTAGGGCCCATCAGCGGAATAACGGCAATTTGAAAGTTTGGTTCGGTGGGGCCATCGCATCGCATGATACACTCTCATACAAACTTCTACCTATTTTAATATTCTGCGCCTCTACATACAAGCCATACAACAAACAGTCGTTGTGTACCGGAAATCGCGACACACGCAAAACGGTACGAACAGTTTCTAGAAATAAACGAGAAATTTTAGGGGAAATTTATTTTTAGTTTTTCTCTCTGTTGGCATAGCTCTAATTGAACTAGGTCGTTAATTTAATTATGGTATTATGTAATTATTGAACCAGATTTATAATATTATAGACACAGTAATAATAATAACCAAATGATCTGTAGGTACTATAGCTGGTTCCTTAATGATCTCTCAAAAATATTTACCAAATCAATTAAAAATACTACTTATTCATTTGATGCTATAAATATAAATAGTATAGTACTAACATGGTAAATAGCTAATAATTATAATAACGAACTTTTTAATACGCTTTGATTTTTTTTTACTGTTTAACAGACTACAATCTACATAGATGACATTTATAAAGTTAATAATCAAGCTAAAAATACACTTCAGATTTATTAGAGGAATCCATAATTACGTGTTTTACTAAATACCTAGCTAAATATCATAATTATAGAGTTTAGGCACACAAAACACCGTCAAATATATTTTTGAATACCTAATCGTACCTACATGATATGATGAGCATTTTGATAAAATGCTTGCCATCGTTATTGAATAAGAAATGTTTGATAGCATATTTTATGCCTCAGGTTTTTTATTCGAAATTCAAATAATTGATTGATACAGTGATGGGTTGTTGTCACTTGAAATCTTGAAATAATAACTAGTTTATGTACTTTACTTTTTTTTGTTAAAATGACTTTAACTTTTATTCATAAAGATAAAATCAGTCCTGTATCCGTAATGGGTAGGCAGAGCATCAACAACCTAAACAGGTTTGGCAAGTTTTGAGGGTTATTTCAGATAAAGTTCAAAAGTATTATTCAATATAAATACGAAACACTTAGTTCTATTGTACTCGTTGCTTTGTATTTTACAAACAAACTAGTTTAACAACTACGTACGCTTATTTTGAAGTTTGAGTTTTCCTATTTCTGTTGAAAGGAGCAAAAACAGTCTTAAATAGAGAACGTCCCCAATAATCTGCCTATTTTTACAAGAAATGTAATCGCGGTAATAATTCCGTTCAAACGTTCAAAATAAAAATCTAAGTTCAGAAATATTGATTTTCATATTATTGCAAAAAACGCAACCTAACTAATATAAGTACATACCTGTCACTTTCTATCATGAGAGAACAGAATGGGATGGCAATGATTTGGTTGAGATTTAGTTAAGTCGGGATGCTTACGAATTGGGCCCATTATCTCACTCGTCGGGCCAATGAGCGCGTTATCATGTCTGGCTAATATAAAATATTGTCATTTTGGGCGATGAATGGCCGGCAGAATTCTTGTAAAAATCTAAAGATGGCCGTCAAAAGTCGGGCCAGATCTGGTCATTAGCAGTAACAGGCATTCCTTGCTGACGCGACGTAGAAAAACAGCCCTATTAAAATGCCTGCGTATCATATCCCCGACGGAGCGAGGATAAGATTACTGGGTCAATTTCAGTCACCAGCAGGGTTCCTAAACGTTTTATTTTTCACACATTTGAAGTAACTTGTCTTGCACATTTAAAGGTTTGAAATTCCCACAAACCTTTTCGAAGATGGCATAAGCAACATAACAATCGTACTAATTGTTATATTGACGATATCACAAAGACTGGGTTCAGTTTTGCAAAATGGATTCACTTGGAGTAGCCAAGGTAAAAACTACTTATGCTATGTAAATAACTTTGTAAATTCAATTGGATTTACAATACCTACTCATTTTATTTGGGTTCATGTTTGAATAATCGGCTTACCTTGTGCCTCACATGATTATCAAGAATTTATCAAAAGGCTTTAAAGGAGTGCTCGATTGAAAGATTACAGATCTTTGATATATCACTCTATTGTGCTAAGAGATCCGAATTTATATACGTATTGTTTGAAAATAATGTGGCGTGTGGGAGTGCCTAATCTTTAAACATTTTGTGGCTATTGTTTACTTTTTGATATCATGAAGAAGAAAAAAAAAGAGTCATATACAATCTCATGATGCCGTGTGAGAATCTATACTATTTTTATAATATGAGTCGAGATATTTGATTAATCAATTTGACCAGAAAATGAGCAAGAGCGTTCCCTGAGAAATTGCACATAAGAAAACAAATCATACAACATAACAGATAACAACATTAAAGACTAGTACAACATAGGCGACCTTATTGCTAAGGAAGCAATTTCTTCCAGGCAACCTTAGATGATCGCCAAAAAGAAGGAAGTTCCTCTATGCTCGCCAACTTACCTGCCAAGCGTTAAAAAATTACAAATACCTCCCAAAAATGGGATGGCCAATTCCAATGTTTTTTTCTCTAACTGAAATTATGATACTCAAAATCAAAATGTTACTCAATGTTGCCTGTTTAATATTCTTTGCAAATTTTCGCTCCCAGACGTCAATAAATCAAAACGAAATTGCCGATAATAGAATTCCGATAGATTTATGTAAATTGGCAGTTCACAGCTGATAAAGTTGTATACTTTATATATTAAGTGTTATCTATGCGATGGTCGCTAATTATTGCTTTCGTAGAGTCGATTGAGTTATCTCCAATTATCCCCACCCAGAAACGATTAGCATAAATATATAGTGAAGGGTTATTTATTGTCTGTATCCACGGAGGTAGAGCTCAAAAGCCTACGTACGCAGACCTAGCGCCACTTCTCGAAAAAAAAAACATAACTCGCAAAACACGGATTATTTAAAACTTTGTTCTTACGTACACTTCCTTTGTAGGAAAATAGTGCTCTGTAACGTCAAAAACGTCTGTTGTCGCAATAATTTCGAAAATATTAGGTACCTACTACTTATTCTGTTTCTCTTTTTTTATTTAATGGCGCTAGCTCTGCAGATGAAGGCTCTTAAGGAGGTGAGGCGATCGACCGGAGGCGAGCGAGGCGAACTGGACTCGCTTTAACAAGGATTCGTTAAGGGGCCGCGTCTTGCAAGAAGTTAGATCGAGCAAAAAACAAAACATTGTGCGATGGGTCCGAGTCGTTGTGTTGCCAGTCTTGCCAGTTACATTGATACAATTTAGACTTTATTGGCTCTAGAGGAAAATTACTTAAAATTCAAGGAACTCTGTAAAGAAAGACATTTGACTTGATTTGACTTTTATTTCTAATTAGTCATTGTATTGTGTGTTAAACTTAAACGTAACGTTCTAAGAAACTGTTCAAAAGCTCTAATAGCTGTCAAAGTATACCTACAGACAATAGCAATTTCTTATTGCTTGTGAGCGAAGCCGTACCCTTTGGCTATCGGTCTACTCTGTTCTGCGTACTGCGTTGATGTCTTTTCTATCGACCTGACTGGATCTACCACGTCACGTCACAAAAGAAGACATTTTACATTTATATTAAAACTCTGGCATCACTAAGTTGCTATGGGCGCTGGTTGCGGGGGGCGCGGTAACCGCGAACCGGCTCAGCTGCGCTCGCGCAGGTAATCGACTCCGCCTCGACCCGGCTAAATTAAGTTATAAACGAGCTAGGGCCCGTTTAAAAAAAATAACGATGATCAAATTACGAGTACATTGCGTGGGAGGTCAGTGTATTTATTTCCTTACTATCCTAGCCGCCCTTACCGGCTACGTAATGTACCTCGAATTTTACTTGTAACTTGTAAATTTGTAGTTTTAAGAAACGGGCCCTAGTGTAATCGAGTATAAGCGATCCTTGGCAGTTTTATTGTAATGTTCTTTTCATACCTCATCATTGGGTAACGGAATGGGTTCTCAGACACGCGTTGTTTTTTGCAAGTTGATTACTCTATTATCAGCTTCAACTGAGTACTTAAAGTTTAAAGTTAATTTGATTAAGCAAACTCCATCTCTGATAGTCATGCACTATTTTTAATTAAATTATGGTTTAATTTATTTCAGACTCTTAGCTTAGATGATTTGTTCTCGAAATGACTTTTAAATCCATTTTGTAGAGTTAGTTTATTTTTATAATCCCCGAAAGTTTATTTTAACGCTAATGATTTAAATCACATCATCATGGTAACATTAACAGCTAACTGAAACATGATCAATACAATAGAGATTTTATTTCATTGCTTTTATAAGCGATATTCGTAATATAACTTTATTTTTATATCACGTTTATAAATACCGCATTAGTTTGTAATTTAGTTATTGAGAAATAAGTTACCGTTTATCTATCCATAAACAATATTTTATATTCTTTAATGGGTCCAAAGATTGGATGTCTATCGTTAATTTTTTCGACGCTACGTAAATTAGGTACTTAATAACTTTATTTTAATCATACAAGAACGTAGATTCAATTCCATCCTGGCCCTGGGAGCAATAAAATTTAAGACTTAGAATTTACCAGCAACTTCTCCTCTCGGATATACCTACTAAGGCAGACGAGAAAGTTAGAGTGAATTGCAAAAATTTGTCAGACCATAGCCATAACCATTAACGATCTGCCTGCCCAGTAAGGGATATAGGCGTTATTTATTATATTTAAAAGGTAAATCGTTGCATCGACGGTTGCTGGTAATTATCTGTCGACTGACGACTCAACCACAGACGGACAGCTGGAGAATGCGCCTTTATCTCTATTATTAACCGTGGACATGCGCCAGCGCATACAGGCCGACCGCTTTAGAAGCTAGTTTGACAATGGAAGATGATTTATCGGACATTGACATTTACTAAATATTATCCAAGTTCAAGGAGCAAATATGAGCTGTCATAAAAGGAAATATCTTTTGTAGAGTTAACTATATTGGTAGAGTTTTTTATATTTGATGTTTACAGATTAAATAGTAAATTGAACATGCTTTTATCGAACAGATAAAAATAAATGTGTTTTGAAAAAGGATAGAAATTTCAAGAAATTAGGTAAAATAACAATATTATATTTGCTGTTGTGATAAACTTAACTGATTTTGCGAAAAAAAATGTGAGCATTATTTATAAAAATAAGAGTTTTCCAACAGAATTAAGGTTGGTACATAGTTTTAATACCTACCTACTTGACAGGTAAGATATTTTTTTTTATTTCTCTAAAACGCAATTTAATCACTAGCAGGTTACCAAGTTCCCAATCTCTTTTTAACCAACAGCACCCAGTTAATCCGTTTAAAACTTGCTTTGGATTTGATCTCGATAATCTTTATTGGTCAGTGTGGTGGTAAAAGGCCCGATGTCGCCTTGGCGTGTGGTCTGGCCCGTCGGCCAATCTGACAGGCCCGCTAGGTGGGTTATTCTTCTACGCTATGAAGTTACGGGTTCTTCGTCAACTGAACCCGCAATTAACTGGTCCCGCGGGATAAGTTGACGAATCATAAAATAAAATAATATTTTGTACTTGTCATTTAAACCCACTTTTAAGTTTGCATAGAAAATGGTCCTTATGTCGCGCAACTGTGCTTTTTGGGGTCTTTTTTCTATGCAAACTTAAAAGTGGGTTTAGTTGACGAATACAAAATATAATATTTATCTTATGATTTGTCAACCTCATCCAGCGGGACCAGTTTATTGCGGGTTCAGTTTTTTCTTTTATTTTATTTGACGTTTTTCTTCTAAATACGTTTATCACTTTGATTCCTAGATTCCTACTAGAAGTTTGCCGGAGGTAAACTTCAGTAGTTGCAGGAAATGTCAGGTAAAAGTGGAGCAAAATTTTATTTCAAGCTTAATAAATAAAACTTGAGTTAAGTTAGTTATTCCTAGCGATTGTTGACACTACACCTAATCTTAATGAGCATAAAAAACTGATTGGAACCTATTTGTTAGCGTGGTCAAAGTATGTTTTTGTTTAGTTATAGAATAAGCCGACTAGAAGGCTGTGCTGATCTTATCGGCCTTATAAATCTATTACCATGGGCCAGTATTCAGCGTTAACCGGCGTGCATAGCCATAGATATTGATACGTTCAACGCCCACTGCGCGCTCTAGCGGCATAGTCTTATCGATTTCTAAAGTTAAGCATGCATATTATTTAGGTCATAGTGATACAATCATCTCGGGATGTGGTATAAATCCCATGATTTTTTTAAAAGAAATAAATATATCATTATTTACTTTATTTAATAAATCACAAATTTCTAAGGCCCGTATTTATAATCAGCTCTCAAGAGTGACAGCGAGTTTGAGTTCGTATCAGAAATGTCATTTCAGTACCAAACGACCTGTCAAATCCATACTTAATATAGCTCTCAATCTTGAAATCGCTTTATAAATACGACCCTAAGTAAGTCACGCCAAACAGCTTTGAAACAGTATCAAATATTATATCCTCTCAGTCTTCTAGTGACAACATATTGAGGGCCTGACTAGGCTGGTACCCTACCTATAAGTATACTTTTCCCATTCGCATATACAATTAATAATTTACCGGCTAAAGTTCATAACTGTCTCATATCTTTGAGTAAAATGCAAATAAGTATTACAAACCTTAACTAGTAAAAGTTATTAAGAGCAATTTTATTTTATTTACGGCTGAGCAACTCTTTCGTAAAATTACATGCGCAGGACTTGTATTTTGTGTTGTAGTTGTGTCTATAAATTGCACATTTTAACGACTGCACTTAAATCGTCTGCTTGTATGTAGGCGAGAAGTTTTACGTTGTTCATTATTGTTAGTTAGCTGTTTTTAATTTAACTGGCAAGTTTGTCTGTATGTTCATACTTTATGCTTTGTATGGAAATTTTGAAATTAAATAAGTTTCCTGTCCAACTTTTAACATAGAGGTATAAGCATATTTAACTTTTCCTACGGAATGATATTATATTTTTCGTCTATATGTAGCTTATTCTATTTACTATCTCGCAGGCTTATTACTTACTTTGTTCTATTTTAAAGTCAAAAAAGAGAAAATAATGTAACTATGGCATTTACTTACCTTTTTATAATATTGGATAGAATAAAATGTGTATGAATAGAAAGAAATGTAGCTTGCAGTTTAGACGATGATCTACGACCAGTCTTTTTAGCGAATTTTTGATGAAATACCCAAAAATTTGTTAGACATGGCAAAAACGAGAAAACATGATCACACTCACGATCACACTCATAGCCCCCACTGGGATTCCCTGTATCGGGGTGCCATGGACATACACAAAGAACACTCAGACTTCCCGGCCGGGAATCGAACCCGGGACCCTCTGCGTCGCAGGCAGATACGCTGCTATCTAGGCTATGCGGGTCGTCGAGAAGGAATCCGATAACGTTCTGCTTGCCCCGTAAGGGATAAAGGCACGATTTTCGCTCTCGTCAGTCAATGAGGTGCATGTCTGCCAGTTCAATTTGCGCTCGGTCGGGTGACTAGCGCCTGCAACGTCGCAATAAAGCCCGCTTAGCATTGCCAAGGAAATCCTACACGACACAAGACACATTGCCATCTCTGTCGGGCTTTCCTTTGTACACTGTATAGTGCAGGAAGCCTCGATTGTGTTACAAGGCCTGCTAAAAATTTGACTAGATATCTATTGCGAAAAAAAAAGAGCAGGTCAAAATAATTACAAAACAATGTGTCTTTTAGAATACCTAGGCTGATTTAAAATATTTTTCACCATTAGAGCATTGAAGGTCCTTCCATTCTACCGGATTTTACAGTATGTATATCCGGGAACAGATAAGTACTACACCTAGTGTATTCTATGTTCGCAGTCCGAGTAAGTAAGTACAGACCATTATGTATAAAAACTTCCCGAAGCAAGGTTTTTTGTAAATGCAAGCCAATTAAGGTGCTACTGGCAACCAAGGGCCACCGGCGTAGGTTGAGGTACACATTATTTTCTTTGTTTTACGACAAAGGTTTTAGTGTTGTTCTCTAAACATAGTCAAGCTTAAGTATAAATAGTTTGCTGGATCTTCAGTCCACCCGCGACCACGAGTCTTATAATAGAGTTGAAACGTCGGGATAAAAATATTAAATTCTCCATGTTTTCTTTTACCCCCAAAACTTATCGAGAATGACCCGTTAAATAAGTAAAATAAAATAAGCCAATTAGACCTCGCTGCTAAGCGGAGAAATACTTATACTTAAACTCCCACCTCGCGTTAAACAGCATGTTTTTCTGGAGTTAAACAGCTTCTGGATCAGCTTGGCTCTATCGTCGCTCTAAAGACTAGAGTCATGTGCTGTGCCCTTAACTTTTCAGTATATGAAAGAAAAAATAGAGTACCTAGATTCTAAGTTATTTATCCTCCTCATATTCTACTGCTGTAGGTAAATCAACATTATTATGGTTGCCACAACACAGAGCCATATGCAGCCCTGGTATGCTATTACAGGCAATTACAGGCTGTGAAAGCCTAGCAATAAAACCATTCCGAAGTGGATAAGGCCTATTACTGCTACGATTACCTACTCACATGTAGGTAATGTAAGTACGCAGAACCAGAGTAATCATAAAAGCTTTTTAGAATATTTTCTTATGTTCCCTCCAGAGTCGTAGTAGACATAAAATTATCAATTGCGAAGAGACAATAATGGTCGGTAAACAGAGAACGGTTGACTGTTGACACTAGTATTCAAATACAGGGTCCGCAGTGCAGATAAGAGCAGTAACATGACACTTCTGTCGGCGGCGGTACAAGGGGACTCGACGTAGCCAGACACAGGCCTCTGCTCCAGTGTATACCGGTCTAGCCCCGATCTCTGACACCGAGAAATACTCGAGAACGTTCAACACCGGACACTATCTCGACTCTCGACGCCCGATGCCAACTCAATAGCTTACCCTACGTGCAAGTGTCTTGTAGCTTATCTCAGATTACACGTTTTCGGCCAGCGCATGCCAATCGTAAATCCATCCAGGTTATATACCGTTTGTAAACACTTCTCTATCTTCATTCCCGAGATGGTTCGATCTCGGATGGTGACAGGTTGTAAAAGCGGTGAAATATGAGATGTTTTGTTTTACGACCCGACGTAAAGAACGAACGTTAATTTCCTTAGAGAAGAAAGTGTTAATACGTGTACGGTGATAATTATACGACGCTACATTGTTTTTGTAGTCCCAGGAGTCCATAAATAAGCATATTATTTTCTTGTTGCTAAGACTATACGGCTTGTATTTCATTGTAATGTAAAATTTATGTGGGAAAAAGAACACAAGTTAAGCGCAAGCATTTAGTAGTCGTTTTCGTATAATTTATGAGAAGTTTAAACAAATAGTTATATCTTTATGAAACAAGAAATTTTCTCCGTATAACGGTATAACTTTTTCGTAAAATATTGTGTTATTACTTTAATAGAAACGCCAGATGTAAATGTGTGAACACAGGAGAGAAAATTGAAAAATATTATGAACATTCGCATAGTGTTTCGTTGTACACCTGAACGTATGGCATATAAAGCGTTTAGTGTGACCAGCCACATATTTCACTCGGGCCTAGTAAATTAAATTGCGTCGCTTGCAAAGGCAACAAGAACAATAAATTGGCAATTATTTCCAATTTTTTGTGCAATTCATACCCGCCGGGTTGTGTTTATGGCAACGCTTAGTTGAGTGGAATGATTGTGTAAAACTGTTGGAGCCCGTCCAATAGGAGCGGCGTGAAACAAACTGCTCAAATAAAGTCAAATAAGTGAACCTTGCAAAGCCAGTGCACCAAACGAATCTTTCATTCAAACTATAGAAAAGAAATCTATTCTGGGGACTATAAAATAGAAATCTATTTTGGAAATATCATAATTGATCCTCTGGCATTGAAAAGGTTAATTTTAGTTCGAATAGAAATATGAAATTAAATATGCGACGGATGGTCGACCAAGCGAAATTAATTTTGCAAATTGAATAATTTTTGAATTTCAATAACGTTTCTTATTAATTCTTTTTATAGGTAGATACTACATGTCTTTGCTAACTAGATCTTTCACAGAATCACGAAACGTAGACACAACATACAAATCCAAATCCATGTTAAACAATCAATTTCTTAGACAGAGACAATATCGATTACATTCGTGTTAAGCCGCGTCCGTTCCAAGTCAAACATTGGCCGTTGTGATTCGCAGAAAGTGACACGGAGAGTTATTTCAGTGGTGGCGACTGAGTTCCCGGTACTACAGTGTCTACAGGCGATATAGCGGCTGTAATGAGGTATTGTATTGTAGCTCTCGGCGGTATACGGACTGTAATCTGACTGAGGCGATAAACAACCGCTGCTAAGGGTATCTTGACACCCAAGATGGCGTTTAGAGTTTGCCTACAGTCTTTGCTCTTTCTTAGATTAAAACATTGTCTCGTTGGTCTCGAATAACAAATACAATGTTATTATGAAGACTAAAGATTATAGAGGTAGGCTCATAAGATTAAGTATTTACTATATTTAGTCTACTTGATGTAGCTCAACGTAATCTCCTAACTCTACTAAAGCACTTTGATAAGCAAGTTAATCCAGTAACATAATATTCAAGTACCTACAACAAAAAGAAATCCGTAAATACGAAAATCTATCAATCATATAATTCGTCTCGTAGGATTGGCAATATAATAAATCAAACGGCTGGCACAAAGAAATAAATTGATAGATCAAATAAATACCTTTGCGTACAAATAAACGATAAATGGTGTACTCTGTACGGGATGGGAATAACAACATGTAATAGAGGAACATTGCGTGCTCCGAGGCGCTCTGGCACCGCTCCAGTCGATTCAATTTTACCCCGCGGGACGCTATGTAAACATCCCCTAAATGATAAACGCATAATTTAACGCCTCAACGAAATACGAAAAATCGTGCATCCATTTATTTTTCCCGATCACGAGAGCGTGAAGACGTTCATTTTTAAAATTTATGAGCTCATGTGAATTCTATTCCCATTTGTCTTGCTTTGTGATTCCTTTTTACTTAAGTACGTACTGAACACATCCGTCGTTTGTATCGTACGTAACACAAAGTCGTTGGCTGTATAAAGTTATTGAATTGTTGCGTTTTACGTCGTTTCGAGATAGATTGGATTATTAACGTTCTTCAGACGAGCTTGATTACGGGGTGATAAACCGAGATAGCGGCTGTTATATCGCCGGCTTTATGAACTTTTTATAAGCTTTTATAAGAAGTTTATACTTAAATCCAAAAAGAAATATTAAACGATTTAGGATCATTAAATGGGAGAGTGAATCTTGATAACTCCAAACAAATTTGATGTCGATATTCATCGGGAATTAATTGGTGCGCCAACTTTAGATAACAGCTTTGACGGTTTCGCGATTAAGTTGCTAACATATTTTGCTAAGGAAACTCCGGGACTTGCTTACAAAGAAATATTGGGGGTTCAATATCTGAGTTATTAAACTTTGGAGCTACATTATATATTGTCGAGGTGTTTGAAACAGGCGGGAAAATTCAATTCCCATGAAATAACAATACTGATGGCGCAGCGCCCGCGCCGGCGATACCATCGCTGCCTTCGTCGCGCCACCACATAAATCTGGCTTTGATACATTTTGGTAAGAAGCCAACTATTACCTATAGCCTGAACCGCGACCCGTCTCGACCGTTGGCTCCATAAATAAAATTGGGAACTTCTACTTTTTGGTTTAGTTTTAATCTTATAAAATACAAGTTAAGCAGTAATAAATTATAAGTAAAAAAAACTTTTTAAAACAAGCTTTTATCTTAAATGCGCTAAAAAGAATAAAATAAAATTTTCCTTTAAAACTTTTACTATCAATTTACAACGTCATTACATAATTTTTATAATATAAAAGCTTGTCGCGAGATTTAACACAGGTTATGAGGTTAAGTATGTGATTTGTTTGTTTATCTACACAAGTTTTAAGCAATCTCACGACAAGCTTTTATATTATAAAAATTATGTAATGACGTTGTAAATTGATAGTAAAAGTTTTAAAGGAAAATTTTATTTTATTCTTTTTAGCGCATTTAAGATAAAAGCTTGTTTTAAAAAGTTTTTTTACTTATAATTTATTTTTTACATTTTAGTCACACAACAACTACCTACTTCAAAAACACATGTGAATTAATTAAACTTTTCTTTTTCTGTGAGGGAGCGGATGCGACCTCTTCCATCCCCTCAGTCGAGATGCATTGTAGCGGTAAAATATCAAAAACATTCAACTTTTCTTTTTCTGTCAGGGGCAAGTCGAGATGCATCGAAGCGGTAACAACTTCAAAAACTGCTTTAAATATTTTTTATTTTCTGAGGGGGCAAGATCTCCTCAATCAAGATGCTGCATAGCGGCAACGACTTTAAAAACGATATTGATTTTATCTTTTTCTGTCTCAACCTAGCTACGTTGACTACTTTAAAAACACATTTAAACTTTTCTCTTTCTGTGTAGTGGCAAGCCGACATGGGGACTGGGGTAGTCGAGTCGAGATGCGCCATAGCGGTAACTTCAAAAACTGTTCTAAATATTTGTTTTCCTGTGAAGGGGGCAAGCCCCCCTCAACCCCCCAGTCTCGCTACGTTGAGTACTTTTAAGACACGTTTTAACTTTTCTCCTTTTATGAGGGTGGTTAACCCCTCTCACCACCCCAAACGAGATGCACCAATGACTTTGAAGTCTTTTGGCGAACTCTTTTAATTTTTTTTTCTGTGAGGGGCAAGCTCGTCATAATGTATAATAGAAACTGCTCAAGACAACAAATATAATGAGCCCACACTCGGCTATCGTAGTACTTTCGACGAAGCGGTTCCGAAGGCTATCTTTCGGCTTCATCATTAAACCCTCGTCATTATGTGTTATAGAATTTGCTCAAGAAAACAAATATAATGACCCAAAACTCGACTATCTTAGCACTTTCGACGAGGTAGTTCCGATGGCTATCAGTCGGCTTCATCATTAGACTCTCGTCATCATGTGCAATAGAAACTGCTCAAGACAATAAATATAATGAGCCCAAACTCGGCTATTTTAGCACTTCCTACGAGGCAGTTCCGACGGCTACCTGTCGGCTTCATCATTTGACCCTGGTCATCA
>JARACY010002688.1:0-40190 GCA_029255725.1 Scrobipalpa atriplicella
TGGGTCGAAACTACTGACAAAACTGAGAATATTTTGTTTAGGCACAGAAAAATTCGTCCCGGTGGTCATTAGATAAAAAAAATATTTTTGGACGATTTTTTTCCTCCACTAATGAAACTGGTGTAGGTCGAAAAGTAGTCTCAGTGCTGAAGCTCCTGGGTGCATTGTCCATACATCTTTGACCATCATCCTTTATGCCTTAAGAAATCGAAAAAAATATTTTTGAATGACCTAAATGTTTTTACAAATAATATTCAATTTATTAAATCAGTTTGGTGAAGACGTCTACTATTTAAGTTTATTATAAAGACACTTGATTTTTTGATTTAATTTTGCAGAGAAACATGGAATCCTATTTGGAGATCCGATCATAAAATCACTGCATACAACAAGACAATCTAGATCCCGCATAAAAAAATCAAGGTCTACTCTCTCAATATTACGTCTAAAATCCTCATACACAACATTTATTAATTTGTTATTATCAAAATATTTAATACCAGCTTTCTGTCAGCGGTGTCACCTTCCGCTAAAAAAGATTTCCCGTGGGTATAATGTAATTTCCCGTGGTAAAAAGTACTCTATGTTACTCAGGGTGAACGTAGTTTTCTAATGGCGAAAGAATTTTTGAAATCGGTCCAGTAGTTTTTGAGTTTATTCGTTGCAAACATACACACACGCACAAAAATACAAATCTTTCCTCTTTATAATATTCGCAAACTGGTAGAGGTTGCTCGGCCAACGAAACTGAACAACTTTGCATTGGTATAGATTCGTAAGCGCACGAAATCTCTAAATCTTGACTGAAATGGTCACCCTGTCCTTATCTATCTTGAGGAAAGGAATGACAACAATTTTGGTTAAAAAGTTAAGTCATAATGAATCGGTAGCTTTATAATTTTTTTATGAGGATATCATATTTATTTTATTTCCTGAAAGAAACTGGGCACTGTTGCGGATGATGCACGAAGCTATCCGCCCGCGATTTTTTTCCCGTGGAAATAAAGGTTTCTCGCTGTGAAAAGTAGCCTATGGCCCGTATTTATAATCAGCTCTCAAGAGTGACAGCGAGTTTGAGTTCGTATCAGAAATGTCATTCCAGTACAAAATCACCTGTCAAATCCGCACTTAATATTGCTCTCAATCTTGATATCGCTTTATAAATACGAGCCTTAATTCCAGGGCTTAACCTACATGCGTGCTAAGTTTCGTCTCGCTCCGTCTAGTGGTTCAAACATGCAAATTTCCAAAAATTCAAACATCCAAACTTTTGCGTTTTTAAATTAGTAGGACAGTTGAAATGATGCAAAATAAATAAATACAGGAATCTTTTTTATATGTGTTTTTGCACTTACTACAGAATCAGTGTTATTCCTAAAAATGTAAGAAAAATCAAATATTTCAACCGCAGACAGGATTTGAACTTGCGGGCTACAGGTGAAAAAAACACTGTCTGCGGTTGAAATTTTTAATTTGCTGTTTCTCATATTTTTAAAATACGAGAATCTGACTGTACCTTTAGAAGGTACAAGGGCCGTAAAAACAGGCACCATCAAAGATTTTTTGTACATCATCGGGACATTACACCTATTTCTTTCAACCCTTAATTTCATCACATGTCCTTAAAAGTATTGGGATAATTTATTGTTGTTGTCACAAGTATTTACCCTTTTTTTCAGTAAAAAATAATAAAAATATTTTTATAAATTTTTGTTGTCATTTTATGTGTCATTACAGAATCAAAATACTCATGACATCCTGACAGAAGGAGAATGGAGAAAACCAAACCTCTGAGGAATGAACTCAGAAATAAAATCTTTTCTTGCACTTTTCTATTATAGTCAAAGTTATTGCAAACCATTTATGGTAAATATAAAAGAAACAAATAAAATAAGAATCTCGTAAGGACCCGGCAGGGCACAGCAACAATCTTACAATAAATTATAAGTGCATTTAAATTTAAAGTCTTAGAGCCAATGTTGTTTTCGGATCTCTTCAGACACTATGCTGCTGTAGTGACATCTGTGATCTAAATCAAATTCGGAAAATTAATATAAATACTACCGGATCGAGATAACTTCGAGATAACGAGATAACGAGCCGTGTCCCCGATAGGAGGCGTTGATCATTAAGTTTATTAGAGTCTGTGCGAAAAGAGAACAGGCATGGAATTTAGAGGGCGAACATTTGTATTTATTAACCCACGGCTGGTTGCGTGGGGTTTTTGCCTAGATCTTTGACCTAAAACCTCCAAAATTTAATGTAGAAGGTTAAGGTTAAAGACCTGGGCATATTCCTCACACGAATAAGCGACGGTTAATTATATACAAATGCGCGCCCTCAAATTCTATACCTGTTCTCTTTTCGCAAAGACTCTATCATCCAGATTGCCTATAATGACTGATTGAATTTAAAAGCTGTAAAAAAAATGAATCTGTCTACTAAAAAAAGCTACTGCCTACTGACAAGTAAAGATTCATTTCTTATATTGCCGAAAAGGCCCTGTACTAGACAAAAATGCCTTAATCTGAGGTGTGAAGTGGGCATCTTTAGATTAGTCTGCTTCTATTAGCTGTACCTAGCTTTTAGGATTCCTAGAGATAATTTTGCTACATGGCGGCATAAATAGGCAGTGGTACTTTGCATGCACTAAACCTACAAAAAAGTCAGATGAGTCCACGATGAGTCTAATGTTGCATGAATATTTTCCACAGAGTATAAAGATGGAAAGTCCAAAGAAAACCGTGTGTCTATAGACCGTGAAGAGCTAGCCAGAGATCGTAGGGAAAGTGTGGCTTGATTGGCAACAAACAGTAATTACATGCAGCTGTAGCTAATTTATAATTCCTCGGCAGTATTTAGGTACTAGCCTTCTTCATTTTAACAAATTAATAATAATTAAATAATTACTATTTAAGGTAAAAATCTTTTAAAAATTGTAACAATTAAGAAAAGTTAATTAATTTGTCCCTAAAGAACATGGTCTGAAATAAATCAAATGGTGTTAGTTGAATGAATGATGTGGGATAGACAATTTTCTTTTCAGTTTCAGTATCAAGTGTAGAATAAATTCCCCTACCGAGATGATTGAATGATTTTTTTTTTCGGTGTCAGGGTCATATCATAACCATAAAATATATTTAATTGAATAAATAACCATAAAATATTCATAACGGTCATCCACCTTGTTAACCGACCGTGCAAAACAAAGTGTGTGAACAGTTAAGTACTGTTAAAATTTTGGTATTAAATAAAAGAAACTATTCTGTATAATCTTTTATTATTTAAATATGAATAAAAGCTTCTTATGATGGCTCATTTATTAGCACCTGTATCTTATTTTAAAACAATATACAACGTGTAACAGAAAGGGTATATGCATCGAGAAATGTGTGAATCTGAAACCCATGAAACTGAACAACTTTCCCTAAGGAAGATAGGTCGAAAATCTAAAAAAAATAAAAATAATCTTCCATACAAAATTCATCAGCTGATAGCGCATTTGTTTTTTTTTTCGTATTTCGACCTGTATTTGGAATGTTGTTGTTGTTCAGTTTCATGGGTAGATTCACACATTTCACGATGCATATACCCTTTATGTTACACGTTGTATAGATATTTATTTGTTAAGGGATGAGAGACAAAATCAATAATAATAATTGATAATTTTAAAGTAAGTGTAAATATTTAAAAGATTGTTCTACTGATATCTGAACAACTTCAAATAAACATAAACATAGGTCCCAATATAAAATACCAACATACAAATTGACTCTTCAGCTTGCATGAGAAGATGAAGAATCCACTAACAATATAATAATAAATTTTGTATTACGATAAATGTTTATTCTTAGTGGGTAAAGTGTTAAATGAAACGTATTAAATTGGATTGTATTACAAGTTGTTCAGCCTCTTGAGTAAAAATTAAATTACTTGGTGTGAACCACGTAATTTAATTTTATGCACTTAATTTTAAAATTCTTTTATTATAAAAAAATATAATTGAGTATTAGATTTATTTCTCAACTTTTAAATGCTCGCGTATAAAAAATACAGGGTGTCAGCAAATGAAAAATTGTATAAATTAATAGTAGACAGTTTGATCTTCAGAAATTATTGGAATAATTTCAAAGATTTTTGTACAGAAAACAATTGACAATTTTTAATATTAAAAAAAAAAATATTTACATGTTCTACATACACATTACACATACACACACACACACACAATTACATGTTCAATCTTTTTAAATTACAAAAATTTACGAATGCTTTACTTTATACAGTGTATAGTAAATATATACACCCTGTTAAGTCCTTCTGGTAGCTGTATATCTTATTTATGTACCTAAGTATATTATCAAAATTACGGAATGTCATGTATCTAAACTGCTTACACTAAAACAATGGTACTATCTAAATTAGTTTACAAACAAGAGATCAAGCCGAACCAATGACGAAATTCTAAGTCGTGACCAAAATGTTTTGAAACAAATCGACGTGGCTCACGTACTCGGAAAAGGATACAATACTGTGCTATTGCTACCCAATTTTATGTCAGTATTGCAACTGCCTCCGTGTTCTAGTGGTCTGAGCCATGGGCTCACGATCCGGAGGTCCTGGATTCGATTCCCAGGGGGGGAAAACATAGTTGATATTTGTCTATTTATCACTTTGTGAGATTTTCCCCAGTTTGGTTAGGACAATGCAGGCTGAATCCACCTGATTGTCTGGATGAAAACGGATTCCATGCTTCGGAGGGAACGTTAAGCCGTCGCTCCCGGTCACTGTTACTGGTCGATGTTGCTTCATCATGCAATTTTTTGTCTAATAATGAAAATTAAAATTTGAACGTTTCAGTTTATAATATTCCCTTATTTATATTCCTTTAGGAAACTGTAGTTGTTCATTGATTAAAACCATCCACCCTCGGCTTTAAAACTGAAACCGATCTATTATTTTATTAATGAGAAAATACCTTTAAAACTTAATAATATACAAGAGTCTTTTTAGTTATCACTTAAACACTCACTCACAAGCGCACTTTTTCTTCTGTTTCTTTATTACTGCTACTAACTTTCTCTATATCTTCGGGAACTTCGGGATCATTGGTCTTCTTCTCATCTTTCTTGAAATTGAAAATCTTATCTAGATTTAACGTGTTTTGGTTGTATACCGGATGCTCAGGGGTGTCTCCCCAACTGACTGGTGTGATTCTGCTATTGTCTTTGACAGGAGTGTTAGGTTCATTCTCTACAATAGCTTCGACATTTGTAATTTCAGGAATGATGTTAAGAACAGACTCAGCTTCACTGGGAGTCCTCATTTCAGGATTGTTCGCTTGTGAAGCGCATCGGTTCAAAAAGTTCATCATTCGTTCTTTGTAGAACTCCGAACTGGTTTCCGTGTTCTTGGCTTTATTGTTCTGGTTTTTTAAATAGAATCCGTTGTCGCTCTGGGCTAAGAATATCCTTTTGATCTTCGTGCTCGGATAATGGTCAATCAAATCCGGTTTTGGTGGAATCAGTTTAGCGTTTCTTGGCAACTTATTTGTATTACCTTTTATAGTTGTTACTACTGATATACAATTGCCCCTCCTATCGTTGTCTTCTTTGTAGTTATTTCTCATGCCCTTGTAAGCAATTTTTACACTTAATATTGACCAAAGTAGTTCAAGGACTGACGCTATGAGTATGTTTATAGATAACACACGTTTCGTGAAGAAACTAGAATCACCGTTTTCCTCACTTGTTGATGAGTTCTTAATAATAATATGCGATTCGTTACGATGGATAACGTCGCTGTTTTTTACAATAATAAAGTCTTTTGAATTGAAATTTTCGTTTTGAATGTCGGAAGTGTCTCCTCCATTTGTTATTAGCCAGACTATTATCATTATAACAGAAACGAAAGCAAAAATAGAGGACAGAATCGACATAAAGAACAGCCATGTGATATTTCTGTCAATGTACCATCTAACTGAGGCCATTATTGAAGCAATACCTGCTGCTAATGCGAAAACTGTTAACATAGTCGGTGCTAAAACTAGAATGTAGTTGTTATCATTCTTCTTGCTTCCTTCATTTGTCTCATATTTTATTTCTTCGTTGTCTTTGTCTTTTTCGTTTTTTACGGTAAAATCATCATTAAAAACTACATTTTCAGTTGTGGAATCGAAGTCCGTAAAATTAAAAACCAATTCGCTTCTATCGGCGAGCTTTTCTTCCGTGTCGTTCAAAGTTAGTCGTTTTATGTCTATGTTGGAGTTTGGGTTGACTAAAGCTAAGCAAGCTAGTAGGAATGACGTAGCTGCTAAGGCTATATGCACCCACGCCAGTCCCGAAACCGTTGACGCCGAGTATCTCCGCTCTGAAGGGTAGAGATTTCTTGTATCAGGCTTGGTCTTAACTTTAATCGTATACACGTCCTCCATAATGGTTTCACAATTTCGTTATTAACTATAGCGTATTAAAATCGATAGATCAATAATTTGGTCATTGTCCTTGGTGTCTCACTTTTTCACACAGTCCCACACCGACCGAACGCACAAAGAACTTAAAACTTCCGCATTCCGAATGTCTGTTTGAAAACACTTCGATTTTCGGCCGGTATTAACGGTAAAATATTTAAAAACAAAGGTTTTTAAATTAAGAATTTTGCGACGCGTCGCATGCGCACAACAGCTGGCAATGAACTGAAGTTGGCCACGATTGGTCAACTACACGCAGTGCGGGAGTATTCTGATTCTGAGTAATCGGTCAATTTTAATGCCACGCTTAGAACAATGGGCAGTTGTTGTCCCAAAAAGGAATGAATAGGCCTTACATCCAGGAAATGAGATTTTCTTTTAACATAAAATCATGTGCCGGCAAAAAATGATAAGATAGAGACAGCAGGTAGGAAAGTAACGTCTCTATTTTATGGAAATGTAGAAATAATCGGATGCGTATCTAAAGGAAGGAAGATATAATTTAATTGTTCTGAATTTGCGTAAGTAATTTGATTGAAGTAATATTACATTGTACTCATACAAATTCGTTTCAAAATACAGAATCAGCACTATTTATCATATTTCTGTTATAATTTTAACTCGCCATAAAAAATACCAATTTGCTCAGTTCATTTTATTTCTTCGAGAATATTGTTTTTGTAAAAGTAGATCAGTGTCGCTGTCATACCAACATACCAAACTTTTTTTTTTACCATCCTTTTTGAGTTTGTAGTAGGTACTACGCGACCAGAACAATTAGGCGCATTTAAGTGTACGAAAATAAACCTGATTACATCCCGATACAACACAAAATTGCATTCAGAATGCGCCTAATTGTTTTGGTCGCGTAGTAGCTAGGTATATTTTAAACGATATTTCCCGATAGCCGTTGCGCTGGGGGATTTCTCGCCCAGAATACGGCCACCTGTCGGAATGCAGCGAGGTAGGTATGGACACCGAGATATTCGAGATTATAAACGTTTGTTGCACGAATACTGTAAATGGGCATGATAATATTGAAATTTCTATTTTTTAGTTATAAAAAAAAAAGATAAACATAAGACGTACCTATAACAACATTACATATTCACATATTACATTTTTAGCAATTTTATTTAAGTTGATAGCTTGATTAGATCCATGACCCAGACACGAGTAAAAAATACCTCCAGGGCTCAATTGTAATAAACCTCTGAATAGGGCTTTAATCAATTCTCAATCGTTTACCGTTCTTCATACGGGGTGATAATTTAATTGCATGTCATAGTTCAGTTTAAGCATAGCAATTTAATGAAAAATATGCAAAATAATCCCACTCGAAAAATAAACTTCTTTATATTAAATATCTGACCGAAGTGTAAGAGAAAATCTAATTGTTTGTATTAATTTTGAAAATATTATTATTATTTGATCCTTTATCCTTCCCAAATCAGAAAACGCAATTAAATTCACACCCTGTATATTCATGAAATACCTGCTTGTTGGAAAGTGGTTCCCGCAGGTAGCAGCTCCAGTTTTCCCACCATAGACGGTTACCGGAAGCGGCTGGAGTGCATTGCCCACTGTGAGATGGGTTCCCAGTTCCTATACAAAAAAGTACAAACTATTGAATTATTAAAAAAAGCAATATCAAATGATATCTATACGGTTTTGAGTTATTTTTTACTCGTGATGTAAAACAGCTACTGCTGATAAGATATAACGGGTGTAAGGGACAGCGTCCCGCAAACTGATTGGGGTTGCTCAGTCAACGAAACTGAACAACTATCACCGGGAATTTTTTTCAGGTAATGAAAAAAAAAATTTGCTTTTTCATACAAAGTGACCGCGATCCGACAATTTGTATGGAAAAGCAATTTTTTTTTTATTTCCTGAAAAAAAAATCCTGGTGATAATGGTTCTGTATCGTTGACTGATCAACCCCTATCAGTTTGCGGGACGCTGTCCCTTACACCCAGTATATACCTATGGATGGATACCATGTACCTACAGAATCAATTGGTCACGAGGATAACAGCATTATTGTGTTTGTTTACCTTATTTGTACATCTTTCTAGTTTGCCTCCATACGTCTGATATAGTACTACTTATGAATAGGATTAAAATGATACCTAATAGGTACAGCTATAACGGGTGTAAAAAAAATAGCTGTCCAAACTTTAGAGTGTGAATCAACCCATGTAACTGAACAACTTTCCCTGAGGAAAGAACGTAAATGACTCTGGCTGTTTGCGTTTGTTTGTTAGGACCCTTTTATTTCAATTTAAGGGTAGGATATATCACACATTGGGCGGTTTTCCACTAGACGGCACGTCACCGGCAACGGCGACGGCACGATACCGTCGACGATATCATAGGTGAGATAATGTATGAAAATCAATGAAATTATATGACACGCTTTTCCACTTGCCGGCACGGCACCGGCACGGCATGTCATCGATTCCCATAGATATTGTCACGTGATCGTCGCCGTGCCGGTGCCATGCCGGTGCCGTGCCGTCTAGTGGAAAAGCGCCCATTCAGTCAGCATTTTTTTGCTCCTTGTATAGTTACAGATATGGGCACTATACCTACCTACAGCCACCGTACAGCTAAACTCACTTATTTCATTTGTTTTCCTATTAGACGAAGTAAATAAATTATTTTATTATCAATAAAAAATAATCTTTTCTCATTATTATTAGTTAGGTTTATTGACTTAACCAGGACGACTATGTTATAAAGAATGCATTCTATTGATGATAATAACTTTACCTCTCATTATTTTAGTGGGAAGAATTCTTCGCTAGCTCTTAGTCTATAAATCTAGTTTGCAGCAGGAAAATCGTAATCAACGTCCAGGACCTGTCCTATGCTGAAATGAACTAAAAATATTGAATCATGAACTGCACCGCATAGAATGTACCAGCTGCTTCTTTTCCCGGGAATACACTGGAAACGCCATGCGCCACAATTCAATGGATTAGTGGCGCAAAATTTAGCTGAAATGCGATATAAGAAATTACTTTCTGCAGCGAATCAATCACAATGCCGATTTTTTGTGGAAAACGTGTTTTTTTTCTAATAAAAAACCTGTGTAGAAAATGATAGAAAATCAAGTCTTTTTTTCGACAAAACGCGCGACTAAGGCTCGTATTTATAAAGCGATCTCAAGATTGAGAGCAATATTAGGTATGGATTTGACAGATCATTTTGTACTGTACCTAATGACATTTCTGATACGGACTCAAACTCGCTGTCACTCTTGAGAGCTGATTATAAATACGGGCCTTAATCCCTTTGCTCGGTCACTAAAAATCGATATTCTACGTTTATTCGTAGCTACGTAGTAACTATTTTTAACTTTTAACTTGAACAGATCTCTCTAGAATTTGCACAAGAATACGTGCCTTAAAATGTGCAAAGATATGACCAAACCCGAGCTTACCTCACCCAAGGTATTTTCAAGGTTATAATAATAACATGGACGAATAAAACAAAGAGGACTGATAACCTCCCTTATAAACTGCGTACACCGCTACCTTAGCAGTGCCATCTATTGACATTAGCGAAATATTGTGTAAACATAATATGAATTTTAATTCAGATGTTTTAAACAGCATTTCTCATTGTGTATTTCTACTTTAAAAATCTTAAAAGACAATTTGGTTCAAGTTGTTATTGTTTTTTTTTTCAATTTTATGACCTATATTAACAACGGACTCTTCGAGCAATATGCCAGCGCCATCTAGGTTTGCTCGCATTTTGACCTTTTTATCGAGTATCGAGGTACGCTCTCTAGTATGGCGGTTAGCAGTCCTCTAGAGTAGTGAGTCCATGACAATAACATGCTTAACGGTCTCGTTCTCACGACTCTCGGGATAATTATCATCTTTACATATTAGTTACTTGTCAGTCTGTCTGTCTGTACGATTAACTTTAATAACATGGTCAAAATCAAAATGTTGCATGTCAGTCTTTGTTCGTTTAGGTCTTGTTTGTTTTGTGGGCTTCCATGACTAGATTGGAGTGATAGATAAACATAGAATGCACCAGCTGCTTCTTCTCCCGGGCATTCTATTTGAAATTAACCCTCAAAATTAGATAAAAGTGGTATAACTCGTTCACTTAAAGAAACGATTTATAAATGGCCGCCGCTCGCATGCGTTCTCGCTCACTCTCTATTAGGTAGAGCGAGAACGCATGCGAGGTGGACCAATCACGAAGCGAGCGGACGCCATTTTTAAATCGTTTCTTTAAACGAACGACTTATATACGGCTAGTGGTATCCCTCCGTCACTTTGTGATGAAAAATAAAAAAAATTATATAACTTTTTTTTCTATTTGTCATTAGTCGGACAAGTCATCATCATTATACCTAAATTGAATGTCCTCCTCTGACTTCACTCTATTTTTATTTTTTTTCTTGGAATGGGTTAGCTCTTGACTCTAGACACAAAGGTCAGCGATGACCGTGACAGAGTCGACGATGGAGCGAGCTCACCCAGAAGATGCCTGTTAAGGCACTGGCACTTTCACGCACCGACGGAACACAGCAAGCTGTTTGGCGCCGGACTCCGGTGTCCGTTGAGAGGGTGGTCGCGAGTCTCGCGAGCCAGGCGGCTCCTAACGTAGAGGCTACCTAGTAGATGCTCAATAGGCATGTTCACTGGGTGGCTAAAATAATTCAAAACGTTTATACCTTAAAACTGATGGCTAAAACACTGTGGATCTCATTCATCATAATATACCGGGTGTAAGGGACAGCGTCCCGCAAACTGATAGGGGTTGCTCAGTCAACGATACTGAACACATATCACCAGGATTTTTTTTCAGGAAAAGAAAAAAAATATTTGCTTTTCCATACAAATTGTCTGATCGAGGTGGTCATTTTGTATGAAAAAGCAAATTTTTATTTTCATTTCCTGAAAAAAATTCCTGGTGGTAGTTGTTCAGTATCGTTGACTGAGCAACCCCTATAAGTTTGCGGGACGCTGTCCCTTACACGCCGTATAATAATCGAGTTAAAAATATAGAAGTTATTGATTTAATTAGTCAGCATTTAGTTGCGTGTGACGTCATAACCCAGTATTTTAATACAAAAAATCGTTTTTGACATTTCATAAAAAGTTGCTGATTTGACTAGTAGCCAAATTGCTGTAAAGGAAGTTAAGAATGGTTAAGATGACACCAATGACCCAAACAAAAAACAAACAATATTTAATCAGTGACAAAAAAAACCGTTACGCTATTTGACCCCTCAAGTGCTAACGGCTCGAGATAATGGTAATTCAAACATTCAATTGATAGTAATGGATGTAGGTTGGGGTCAACGGTGAGTTTTTGCATACATACGTATAGTCACGCCCTTATCCTTTACAGGGTAGACAGAGCGGTCAGAGCGTCAACAATAACAAGGCTTTTTCGTTTGAGGAACAAGTTAAGGCACAGATATAGGTTCTTTCAGAAATAACTGTTTCTTGCAGGCAGGACGCCAAAGGACCTACAATACTAAGAGCAACACGGCCTTCCGCTCGGCCCCGTGTTGCTCTAAGCCTACAATACAATGAAAATAACGAGTGTATCTGGTTGTTAGGGTTCCGTACCCAAAGGGTAAAAACGGGACTCTATTACTGAGACTTTGCTGTCTGTCTGTCCGTCTGTCACCAGGCTGTATAGATCTCATGAACCGTGATAGATAGTGAGACAGATGAAATTTTCACAGATGATATATTTGTGTTGCCGCTATAACAAAAAATACTAAAAAACATAATATAATAAATATTAAGGGGGGCTCCCATACAAAAAACATGTTTTTTTTTTTGCTTGTTTTTGTAGATAATGTTTCGGAGGCTGTTTCTCATGAACCAAAGTCAAAGTCAAAGTCAAATAATTTATTTCCAAATAAGTTCTTACGAACACTTTTAGAAAGTCACAAGCGAGTCTATTACAAAGAAAATCGTATCAATGTCACAAAAGAAATAAAAAATATATCACAATGATGAAGAAGCACGAGAAACTCGCACTTTGCGGCCCCCCTTTCGTTTTTGCCTACTCCTACTTTTGACCTTCGTTTTGATTAAAATTGGGTTGGTGTCCGCAATGTGTGCCAATTTCTTGCGCTTTACTGAAATATCCGAGCTCCAAACCTCTTTGTCATTAGTATAGTCATCTAACTTATAATAGGCTTTCTGACATAATGTATTTTTAATTGTATCTTTAAATTGATTTTCTGACAAATTTAATATATGGTCAGGTATTTTGTTATAGTATTTTATACATTGACCTAAAAATGATTTTTTAACCTTAGCTAACCTAAAATGGGGTTGGTCAATTTTATTTTTGCTTCTTAGATTCCGATTATGCCTGTCACCGTTTTTGGTAAAACTATGAATATTTTTCCTTACATACATAATATTTTCATATATAAATTGACATGGTACAGTTAAAATATTTATCTCTTTAAACAATTCTCTTAGGGAATCACGACATTTGAGTTTGTATATTGCTCTAATAGCCCGTTTTTGCAGAACAAAAATTGAATCAATGTCCGCAGCGCGGCCCCAGAGCAAAATTCCATAGGACATAATGCTGTGAAAATAACTGAAATAAACAAGTCTTGCTGTAGCAATATCTGTGAGCTCTCGGATTCTTCGTACAGCAAATGCGGCTGAACTAAGTCTCCCCGATAAAGATGTAATGTGCTGATGCCATTGAAGTTTCGAGTCGAGTGTAATTCCTAAGAAAACTGTACTTTCGGTGAATTCTAATCTTTCATTATTAAGTACAACATCATTATTGGAAGAATTTACATTAGGCAAAGTGAATTTTATACATTTGGTTTTCTTCGCATTCAACACTAGATTGTTAACAGTGAACCAATTATGAATTTGTCCAAGAGTGTTATTTACGTTGTCATAATTTTGTGCATGTCTATCAACTTTAAAAACAAGAGATGTGTCATCTGCAAATAATACAATCTTTGACAAATTCTCTATCATGTAGGGCAAATCATTAATATACACTAAAAATAGAAATGGACCTAATATTGAACCTTGAGGTACACCTATTTTAACACGTGACCCTGATGACTTAACTCCATTTACATTAACCTTCTGAATCCTATCGTCCAAATAAGAATTTAAAAGGCTCAAGGCTTCATTTTTGATTCCATAGTGTTTCAATTTTGACAATAAAGTTTCATGATCTACGCAATCAAATGCCTTAGACAGGTCACAAAATACGCCAATGGCATCTTTTGATTCCTCCCAAGCACTAAATATATGATTCAAAAGGGCAACACCAGCACCTGTGGTGCACCGTCCCTTTGTAAACCCGAATTGCTGATTATGTAATAAGTTATTGTGGTTAAAATGAGAAAGCATTTGATTGAGTATGATCTTTTCAAACACTTTGCTCAATACTGGTAAAACAGATACAGGCCTATAGTTGCTTGGATCTGCCTTGTCACCAGTCTTGAACAAAGGAACCACTTTACTGTTTTTCATCAAATCAGGAAATATACCGTGATCAATACATTCATTAAAAATATCTGCCAAGTATGGTGCTAATATATCGATAATTGAGGTACACACTTTGACTGACATCCCCCATAAGTCTTCAGTTGCCTTAACTTTTATGTCTTTAAAAATTTTAACAATTTCCTGGGCGCTAACATGACTGAATTTAAATTCAGAATTGCAGGCTCCCACGTTTTCTTTAAGCAATGTTAATGAAAGCAAAGGTGAAGAGTTAAGGGACTTAGTAGTTATCAAGGGTATATTTGTAAAAAATGTTTCAAATTCCTGGGCTACTTCGCAATTTTCACTAATTATTCCACGATCAGTTTTAATTGAAAAGTTATTTTCACGTGGCTTTATTTTGCCAGTTTCGTTATTTATAACTTTCCATACAGTTTTTATTTTATTATCAGCAGTTTTAATTTTGTTACTAATAAAATTTGCTTTAGCTATTAGGCATGCTAACTTAAATGTTTTCGAATAATTTTTAACAAATTGTTTGAAGCTATCATTATTTATCATGTTCCTTTGTTCATAAAGATCAAAAAGCCTATCTCTACTGATTCGTAAACCTGTGGTCGCCCAGTCACTGAATTTAAATTTAGTATTAATTTCTTTGGAATCAATTTTAAAAATAATTTCAAATTCTTCACTAATTGTAGAAAAAAAGTCTTTATATAAATCATCAGGATTATTACTATTAAAATTAATATTAGGCAATTTATTAATTAGAACATTTCGGTATTTCTCTAATCTACTAGTAGTAATACGCCTTGATTCAATTTTAATTTTATGATTTTTATCAGGATTGTTAAATGGAAATGTTACACTTTGACCTCTATGATCTGATCCAAGGCAGTCAATTATGTTTTTTTCTACAGGGTCACAATAACAGAAAACATTATCAATGCAAGTAGCAGAAGTTGACGTAACACGTGTAGGTTCAAAGAATACATAATTCAAATTAAATGATTTAAAAAGACTTAAAAACCTATTCTTTAAATGTGGTACCCTCGTGGTTTCTAAAATATCTACATTAAAATCTCCAGTAATAATAATTCTTTTATTGGTTTTAGTTACTAATTTAAGTACATCTTCCATTACTTCTTCAAATTTAGGAAAGTTAGTTTCTATAGGCGGTCTATATACGCATACTATAACATAAGTTTGGAGCTCAACACAAGATAATTCAATACATCTTTCTACCGACAATCCTACAACGTCTCTTCTGTCTTTGAATTTAATATTATTTCTCATTATTATGAGAGATCCACCGCGAGTTAGGGATTGTCGGTTGAAAGAACTAGCAACACTGTAATTTTCGTAATTAATTAATATTTGGCAATATAAATGCCAATGTTCTGTTAAACATACAATGTCATATTTAAATTTTTCTAAAAATAATCCAACCTGTAATACTTTGCTGGAAAATCCCTCAATATTTTGATGTAATAATTTGAGATAAGATGGCTTTCTATTAGTCAAATTTTTTGTTAATTGTTTGTCAGAAAAATTCAAATTATTTACATCATTTATAGAGGGATTCTCCTTTGTCGAGCATATCAGTTTAAATTATTTTTAATAATAGTACTACCTACTATAGGAGACACCTGTGTGTTATTATTTATAACTGTGTCATTAATATTAAATGCTAACAATGTAGCTAGTTGTCCTTTTAACAATTTTGACAGGTACATAGTATCCTGAGTCAAAGTAAAACTATGAATAAAACGGTTAATGTCAAAGTAAAAGAATGCATCACTATGATGACAAGTCAAATTAAATAAATGTATATTCATTCTATGAATACATTTGTTGTACTGTTCTGACAAGTTTGAACAGTATGGAAAATTGCAAAGAATAAACTTGCACTTAGTCTTATTATGTAAATTAAGTAGTAAATCTATACTTTCATCTAATGTTCTACGACTAATGTTCGAATAATTACCTATCATGATAACAATAGTCGAGTGTTCGTCATAAGTCCCTTCTGCAATCTTTTTTATAATTTCTTCAAAAGTAATATCAGGACAGCAAATATTTGTCACATGTTGCTGAAGGCGGTAGTGCAGAAGAGACCCAAAACCAATACCCAATCTGTCAGAGAAAACTAGAGTCCTTTTGTTCACATTTACAGCCTGAGGTTTTTCTGATACGTCACTGATACGTGCTGGTGATTTTCGAGCGTAGCGTAGAGGGCGAACCTGAGGTTGTCTCACGGCCGGGATGGGGATGGTCATCCCTCCCACAGACTGGACGGGGGTGGCGGCCCCACCCGCAGAATGGACGGGACTTGTTACTCGCGCAGGCGGGACGTGATCAGCGGCCCCCCTCGCAGGCGAGACGTGGGCAGCGGCCCCCCTCACAGACGGAACGGGTGCGGCGGCCCCCCCCGTAGGCGGGATATAGGCAGCGGCTCCCATCGCAGACAGGACGGGGGCGGCTGTCCCCCTCGCAGACGGGACGGGAGCGGCGGCCCCCCCTGCAGGTGGGACGTTGGCGGCTGTCCTCCCGGCAGTGGCTCCTCTCGCAGATGGCATGGGAGCGGCAACCCTTCTCGCAGCCGGGACGGGGGCGGTGGCCCCCCTCACAGATGGGTTTCCAGCGGCTTCCGTCTTCGTAGATGGGAAGGGGGCTGCAGTCGCCCCTGTAGCCAGGACGGGGGCGGCAGCCTCCCTCTCGGACGAAACGGGAGCGGTGGCCTTTCCCATAGACTGGATGGGGACAGTCGTTTTTCTCAAGGCCGGGATGGGGACAGGTTTTGTCGCATCTGCTTCACCATCAGGTTCTTCCTCTGTCAGCAGATTCATCAGTTCGATGTTCTGGCGATGCAGCTGAAGAAATTCAGAAGACGCTGCTGAAAGCTCTCTAAGATTCCTCTGGCTTTCTTCATACCGAATGACTGCAGTTGTGCACTCAGTCTGGATGCTGTCAAGCTTCCTCTTCATATCCTCAACTTGCTGCAATAATGTGACTCTCTTTATTCTATTAGGTAGCTGTTTCTGTGATGATTTCAAAAGTTTCAGGTTCTTTCTAGATCTAACAATAAATTTCTTGAGTTTCAAGTACTTTTTAATTTTTTTCCCGCTGGTCATTTTAGGTTGCATTTTAGAAAAACTTTCTCCTGCCAGTTCTTCATGCAAAGATATAGCATGGATATTCTCCGTATTTTGTTTTTCCCATTGCATATCTACCAATTGATTGTTGGCCTCCCTGAGTTGACGTTCCAAGAATAAGCAATGTTCACGGGCTGAGGCAAGGTCAGTATGCAAGCCGTCAAACGACCGAACGTTTAATTAGATAGTTGAAATTTTCACAGATGATGTATTTCTATTGCCGCTATAACAACAAACACTAAAACCTGGCCAAGTACGAGTCGGACAACAGACATGATGTTTTTGCAATTTTTATAAATGACGGAACCCTTCGTCCGCGAGTCCGACTAGCACTTGGCCGGTTTTTACAGTATGTCTGGGAAGAGAAACAGTTGGGACTAGATTCCATGTTTGTATAGTTTCCACTGCAGCATGGTAAGTATTTGATTCGCCACGTTATTGATAGAAAAGGTTGGGGTCGAGACAGTGTATTTGCGAATTTTGTTAGATTGACTTGAACATCTTTAATTAAGATGACTCTGTAGCTCTAGACGGTAGTTTAACCATGTTTAACGTACCCTCCGAAGCACGGAATCATTTTACTTGTAATATATACATCAGCCTAAAAGAAAACTTAAATAACATATCAGGTTCTTTTTGAATATTTCTTCTTTGAATCAAAGTTTGAAAGCTGACAACATAGAGAAGAAAAATGTTTGGAAATGTCATCAAAGAGAATAATATAAATAAAACTAGCGTTTTAATGTCATTTTAATGCAAATCTGATGCAATTTTGCACGTCATGTAAATATTAAATTCAAAATTTTAATTTAATTTTACACTTAGTTTTAAAATTTGTCGGTTGTTGGGCGAAAATATTACCTTAAATTCATGTTGAGTATAATGTAAGTATTAACTCATGGATTCGTCTTTGCGTTCGATGAACGAGCTTTGGTCTCTTAAGTACAAACCCATTTTTTTTTACTTGAAATGGGTTTGTTCTTGACTCTAGACACAAGGTCAGATATGATAGTGATAGAGTCGACGATAGAGCGAGCCCGCCCATACGATGCCTGTTATGGCACTGGCACTCTCACGCACCGACGGAACACAGCAAGCTGTTTGGCGCCGGACTCCGTTATGCGGGTGTTCGCGACCCAGGCGGCCCCTTGCGGAGCCTACCACTTGGGGAAAACTACACAAAGTGATAAAATTACTAGTACCTGTTTTGTGTTCCCACCCACGACCTCCCCATCGGCAGCACATGGCACCTACCACTAGACCACGGAAGCAGTTACGGCTGTGCTTCGGAGGGCACGTTAAGCCGTCGGTCCCGGTCGCTGTCATTGATAGCGGTCGTTACAAAAACCATGTCAGAGGCCTATTAGCTGTGCTATTAGGCGGTTTAAAAACTCTGACACCAGGGTTCATCGGGTCGATCGACTTGATACCCATACGACAGAAGAAGAAGAAGAAGAAGTTACGACTGTTGATGTTTATGATATTTTACTTGCTATCTTGTGGGCAAAAACTACTACACAGTGGAAGCCACCAACTGACAGAAGGCGACGCGGCAGACCGAGACGACGATGGCGAGACGAGCTGGACGCCTTCAGCAAGTCATGGCCGGAAGAGGCGCAGGATAGGGAGTTATGGAGGGAGAGGAGAGACGCCTTTGCCCAGCAGTGGGACACTTAACGGCTACATAAGATAAGATAAGAAGACTTGCTATCTACTTGCAGGCCAACACCTGATCACTCCAACGACCGGAGTTGCTTCAGGCCCGACTTCGTTAGCTTCATTCTAAAACTACTGAGACCTTTCGGAATGCACTTCTAAGCTTACAGGTAACATCATTGAGATGGTATAAGCCGTGCGTTTGAAGAAACGATCTGAAAATGGCGTCGGCTCGCTTCGTGATTGGTCCGCCTCGCATGCGTTCTCGCTCTACCTAATAGAGAGTGAGCGAGAACGCATGCGAGCGTCGGCCATTTATAGATCGTTTCTTTATGTGCACAGGTTATATTATATGGTAATCTACCTCCTAGCGGTTCACTCCAGGCAACGGCATCATAGACTTGCGTGTGTTAAAATCTCCGGCTGAATGATGATAAGAAGGGTTACGGTATCGAAACGAAAGTATCGATACCGTACTCGATACCAGTATCGGATGAAAAGTATCGATACCGGTATCGGTATCGGAAAAAAAGTATTGATACCTTGCAGTATCGAGTACTGTCCGCGCGCGATCTGAGTGCAGTCGGGGTCTTGTAAAACAAATATATAGCGCCAATATAATGAACAAAATGATTAATATACTAACAGATACAAGTAGTTTGAATTTCAAGCGTACTCAGGGTGTACGTCCTAGGCTCGTATTTATAATCAGCTCTCAAGAGTGACAGCGAGTTTGAGTTCGTATTGGAAATGTCATTCCGGTACAAAATTACCTGTCAAATCCGCACTCAATATTGCTCTCAATCTTGAGATCGCTTTATAAATACGAGTCTTAGTTACGTGGATGTCATAGGTACTAGTAGCACCCTTTAGATCCAATTCGTCATTTTTCAGAAGGTTGAGCGCTTGGGAAGATGGCTGCCCACAACGGCCCTCGCAGCGAGGGTATGGTGGCCATCGTCACGGGATTGGAAGATGCTGGGCTGTCAGTCACTGTCAGGGATGCCAGGGCACTCGGTAACTAAACCTGTAACATGGTAACACCGTGTTCCTGTCCTTCATATGGGCTCTCCAGACCTTCCAAGCCTAACTATCTTTATCCGTTAATTTGAATGAATACGGACAATGTGTAGAGTGATCGGACATCCGATTTAAGGTTAGACCGCACTATGGTGTAGCTGCAGCGGAGCGACGCGGCGCGGCACGGCGCGACACGGCGCGACAAATGATTTTTTGTATGAAAATGTATGAGACGTACCGCACTGCAGCGGAGCGACAAAGACTGTCAAAAATGTATGAAGTGACATTTGCATTGCCGCACCGTGTCGCGCCGCTGCAGTGCCGCGTCGCGCCGCTGCAGCTACGTCCTAGTGCGGTCTAACCTTTAGTCGGAAGCGTCGGATGATTACTCTACTCTATGGTGTCGATTTTCATACGATTTAGGATTGATCGGCAGTTCAGATCGGAGGGTCTGGAGAGCCCTTAACACTCTTATTCTCTCATTCATATATTAGGTCCTTACATACGAAATTGCCGATACTCAATCAATACTGGCAACTATATGAAAGAACGGAATTTTCATAAGAAAGGACCCAATAGAAAGGGGTACTGTATTGCTACTTACCAAGAGATGTCGTTAGTCTTTTTCGTGGGGAGAGATGGGAAAGGTAATGCTACTTATCAAGAGATGTCGCTGTTAATTGTCTTCATGGGGAATCACTCCAACTCCAATGTTTATTTTGGCGAAACTATGAATGAACTTGCACCCATTTCACAGATGCAGCATACATAAGAGGTGCTCAGGCGTCCACGATGCGGAGTCAGGGTCAGCTCGGCACCGTATCCTCAGGAGTGCAGACCGTTTCGCCGGCAGGACGGTCGCGGTCCACCACGGAGGCCAACCGGCACTATGTTAGCACTTATGAGGTCAGTTTCATGTATAGTATATGGTACTAATAATAGCAATAGTGGAGATAGATAGGTATTTTCTTAGGCATTTCTTTATGAACAGCGACATCTGTGATCGTGTAGGTAGAGGTAGACTTACTGTTTTCATGAGTGACATCTACAGAAGCATACAGAAGTGTAGAATGAGCGCTATCTATGAGACATATTGTGTATTCTCATTTACAAAGCGCCGTCTATTTGATGAAACATCACCATCCATTAAAAGTCAGCAAAAATATTATTTTACCTGCATCTTTGCTCAATCAGCAGGATGAAAAGTGACATCAGTTATCAAGTAGCAAAACTAATTACAGCAGCAGCGCTATCTGGTGTCATGATAGTTTTTTTTTCACTATATTCACAGAAAATATAGTACCTAAAGCAAGGAGGATAATAATATGAAGAATATAATAAATAATAATAAGGCCCGTATGGTAGAGTATCACCTTCTTTTAAAAGAAGAGATAAATAAAAGTAAAGAAAATAATAATATATAATAATATAAAGTAATTTTGTTTTCAGAGAGCCTATGGATCCCGTGCGGGGTCTCAGTCGCCTCCTATGTCACCAGGCCGCGGCACCACGACCTTGAACATTCAGCAGCTGAATGAACAGCTGAACGAGTTACGGGCAAGAATCTATGCTAATGGTCAGTTATCTGATGATCAGTTTGACATTGAGTACAAAATTAACACACACCCGATATACGGGAGTAAAAAAAATTGCAGACTAAGAGATTGTTTAGTCAACGAAACTGAATAACTTTTAAAAAGAAACTCTTTCAAGAGATGGGAAGAAATATTTGCTTCCCTATACATATGTCTGATCGAGTCGAGGTAGTATGTACGGGTACATATACCCATGGGTAGGGTAAAGCAAATTTTTTGTCTATTTACTGAGCTGAACAACCCCTATCGGTTTCCTGGAGCTGTCGTTTACGCCCTGTAAGTATTATAATTGTGCCATTTTA
The DNA here is from genome assembly GCA_029255725.1 of Scrobipalpa atriplicella. Taxonomy (NCBI): domain Eukaryota; kingdom Metazoa; phylum Arthropoda; class Insecta; order Lepidoptera; family Gelechiidae; genus Scrobipalpa; species Scrobipalpa atriplicella. Next base: position 21,679 of record JARACY010002688.1, read on the forward strand.
ATCTACTGTGTTATGTTTAAGTGTTCCTGTATTTTAGAATAAATAAGGTACAATAAAGTGATTACATACATACATACATAATTGTTGATTGCAGGTCCACATGCTACGAATATGAATCATGGTTATGCAGGTCCACATGCTACAAATATGAATCATGGTTATGCAGGTCCACCATCACCACCACCCGTGCATTCTCCAAGCGCTCCTATAAATACCAGGGTGAGTACCTATGTCTGTAAACCATTTATTTAACCATTTATTGTACACAGAAAGATACAAAGGACAAAATACATAGGAAACACAGACACAACAGGCACTGCTTATCTCTAAAAAGAAATTTCTTACAGCAGACCTACAGAAGTGAAATGGCAATAAACGATACGCGGATAAGACGTGCACAATATACCTACTTACTTAACAAAACATAAAATGGAACAAGTAAATCAGAATCTAAAGATAAAAACCAAAACTATTACTAAGACTACAAAAGATATAAATTACCTACTTAAAATAAATAAATATATAGACCTAATAAAGGCAACATATTACTTAAATAAATAAATATATACATAACTATTTATATTTATATACATACATAAATACACTATAAATTATGGATCACTTAACAAGAGAAAGGTGATGTTCTTTAACACGCTTTTTAAAGACGGTGATAGAGGGACTATCGCGGACAGTCCATCAACCATCCCATCTGCTTGCGGTAATTTTGCTGGCTTCCTAACGCTCAGACATATTGAAGCTATGTACTGATAGTGACCCAAATGTCTTTAAAAGCTAAGCACTTAAAATAGACAGAAACATGTGATGAAAACAAGTCTGAATATACAGGAAAATACTGATGCAAGAATGGTGATGTCACTCAGGCAATTGCCTACTTCAGAAGAGAGTACACACACTTGGTGCACGCATCAAGAAACGTCGTCTTGATCTTCTTGAAGAACTTCGAGGGTGAGGTACGGCGGGGGAGTTAATAGAATCAAAGGCACAGTCGCGCAGTGTTGTTTCACGTTTGCCTCATGCGCCCTGCCCCGCATTCTAAAAGATTGCCTCCATCTGTACCCCTTGTGGTACCCCCGAACCGAACCAGTTAATTATAATATCGTTTTCAATTTTGATTAACACTTATCTCCCTAACAGGTGACTACACCAGCAAGGCCGCAACGGGTAGCTCCAGTAAGGGACACGCCCGTCTATAGAAGTTCAATCAACCTGGACAGCGCTAGAGGTACTTGTAGAAACGTATATGGGCTCTCCAGACCTTCCGATCCTACATTTAAAATCGGATGAAACCGGACAATGTGTAGCGTAATCATTCGACAATCGGATGTCCGCATGACATTGTCAGATTTTTTCCGATGGAAAGTTTGGAGGGCTGCTGCTGTAGTTAATTTCGCTACTCGATAACAGATGTCTTTCAATAAGTGGTGTTATTTATGACCAATGATACCACTAACATCAGTTAGATTTCTAATAGATGGCAGTGTGTTAATTAAAGATCGAAATGTCTCATAGATGGCGGTAATTCAATTGAAAGTCATAGCACAGAGTAACTATAATAAATACTACATAGGTTCAAATTCTTGCTATAGTGGTCACCATATTTATAGCGCACGTACCTACCTGGATTTTGACGAGCTTGTATGGTGATTATTGAATGTGGAAGAAGCGAAAAAAGTCTGTAAGAATCATAGCAAGTGGAAGGATGTGGTCTGCCTACCCCTCCGGGAAAAGGCGTGATTATAATGTATGTATATTTTCATGTTCTTTTCCTTCCCTTTCCCCAAGGTCCATTATCGTCCCACCATCATCTTCGGAACATGAAGGTATCAGACGCCTTCGTGGAATCTCTGAGGAGGTACCCCAGCTCAGCTGATCACACTCCTTCAGCTGATATCATTCAGCGGATGTTGGATTACACACAGACGAAGAATAGTAAGTTTTTTTTTATTGAGGTTAATTCGGCGTTACAAGTGACACGACATAACTGATATAGATACATACCTGACATTGTCTTCCATGAGACAACAGAAACAGAACAGAACTTTCATGCTGGACTGGAAGCGATAGAAAATCATAGAATGTTCCAGCTCCCGGGCATGGTGTATTGTAATCTAGGCAATGGGCTGACACTATAGTGATTTATGTATGTGCACTGCGGTCGCTAATATTGCATGGCTTTTTTTTAATGGACCTATTTGCACTATGCGACTAGAGTGCATTTAAAGCTCGACTAAAGGCGGGGAGTTGCTATACGCAATCTACACTACACCCTATTATGCAAATGACAACTGTCTAAGGGCGCCCGCTAGGGCTCGAACCTCGGTTTATGGCGTTGTCCTGTGGAAGGTACCTCCCAAAGTGGGGGACAAATGAGGGGCGGGGTGCGCGGTTGCTTGAAGAGCTTGTGTTGAGTGCGACTCTACTTGCGTTGCCAGCATTGATATCACGAGTGATTGGGTCTTCGCCATCGGTAAGGACGTGCCTTAGGTCTGCGGTTGCAACGAGATACAGGACGGGGGACATAGTCAGAAGCGCTAACTACGAGCGGCTTGGGGTGGTGAGGAGTTTTTTCGAAGAAGCGATCTGACGCTTGCTTCATGTACTCTTTTAATGTCGGAAAATCTTGCATTGCAATTATGGCAAATACTCTTGAAATAGAGGAGGATCTTATCCAGCATGGACTGTTTTAGGTGGCATAGTTATTTGTCATCTATCTATTCAATAGGTTATCTGCCTCCGTGGTCTAGCGGTCTGAGCCATGGGCTCACGACCCGGCGGTCCCGGGTTCGATTCCCGGTGGGGGACAATGACTTTGTGTTGTTGTTTCTAGTTTGGTTAGGGCATTGCAGTCTGATCACCTGATTGTCCGAAAAGTAAGATGATTCATGCTGTCGGATGGGCATGTAAATAAATAGTCGGTCCTGCGCCTGATTTCTCTCTGGTCGTGTCAGTCAATCTGTCCCATCAGAATAAGAGATTGAAGGAATAGAGAGTGCACCTGTGTGTAGCGCGAACACTTGGGCACTAAAAACTAGTCCTGCGCAGTTGGCCTATCTCTGGGAGATTGGCCGCCATCACCGAAAATCGGTGGGAGGACTACTATTATTTATTCAATAGGTTCAAAAAAGACTCGACCGAAGAAAGTGCACTCCCTAACCCGCCGCCATTCGCGTGAAGGAGCCAGTTCGCACATGGTGAAGACTTCCAACAAGAACGTTCAGACGTACACCAGAACCAGGAATAAGTCTCCGAGAGTGTCTGTCGCTGAGCCGGTCTACGAAAAGCCTGAGAGACGGAGGAGGGTCCGTTCACCAAAGAGTGAAAGGAGTGAAGGGTTAGTACAAATAAAAATTGACTTATGGATGTCTTAGAATGATTTGATAATTCGAATTTTCGCAAAGATCCTAAGGATAAACGAAACAAGGATAAAAGCAGCGATTACATTACCCGGCCGATCGCACCCGATTTGATATACATTGCTGCTTAGCTTCAGTAGTTTTTTCAAGTAAGACTCGTGCGCAAGCAATGTAATGTCAAAACGGGCCTGATCGGCAGGGTAATGTGATCGCTGCTAAAACATTTCTCAATCTTACTGGAAAAAATTTGCGATAAAACTACACGTTCAGTAACATTTTATATTCTACTTACTAGTAAAGCCTCCTGTTTAACTAATTAGAATAAGCATAAGCCAGCTAAGGACTGACATTTAAATTTTGTTTTGGGCGAGCTGACCGACCAATATTCTAACTGATATCACGTTCAATAGAATGAGTTATGTAAACTACATAGCGAGCGTAGTGGGCGCGAGATATAAGGTATAACGTTATTTTTCAAGAAAATCAGCCGTGGATTGAACAAAAGCTACAAATCACAATGTTACTCCAAAAGAACTTCTACCTCTAATGGTAGTATTTTGTTTCTGTTAAGGTCGCCAAATGGTCATGATTCCACCTCGTATGATTACCTGAAGATCGGCAGCTTCGCGCGCTGCCCTGACGTTAGGTACCTCACAGACGTGCCTCGATACGTCAGGGAAACGCTACGATTTGCCTGCAACAACGACGAGGTAAGCAATCTATAAGTAACAGAAAGGGTATATGCATCGAGAAATGTGTGAATCTACCCATGAAACTGAACAACTTTCCCTAAGAAACATAGGTCGAAAAACGAAAAAAAAATCGTGACCTTTCATACTTAACGCATCAGCTGATTGCGTATTTAGTATGGGAAGTCAAATTATTTTTTTCGTATTTCGACCTATGTTCCTTAGGGAAAGTTGTTCAGTTTCATGGGTAGATTCACACATTCCATGATGCAACGACTTCATAGGAAGTGCTGTTGTCCGTTCTCCGGATATTTAATGACCCACAGAAAAATAATGTTGTCGCAAAGCATGACTTTGTTCAAAGTCATGCTTTAACCCCTAAGGGGAACTATCACCACACCTGCCTGTTGTTATAAATCGTAGTACATCCCTGCAAAATATGGCGTGATGCTATAATAATTATCATGAAAAAAATCTCAGTGTTACTGGTTATACGTATATAAATTATACGTGTACAGAATATCAGTGTTACTGGTTATACGTATAACCTGTAACAAACGCTGAGTCAGCTCCATTTCTCGTGCAATACAGATCGCAACATTCAATTGAAAATACTGAATGTTTTCACTCTGTTTAGTTGTAGGCCCGTATTTAAAATCAGCTCTCAAGAGTGACAGCAAGTTTGAGTTCGTATTACTCTCAATCTTGAGATCGCTTTATAAATACGAGCCTGAGTAATATAATTTTATTGTATGTTGAGCTTTGTGTTGTTTCGTGAATAAACGTTTTTCTATTCTATTATATTATTCTGTGACGATGTTTCAGGTGCCCTGTCCTCGAATGCTGGACCGGTACAGCGCCCACAGACGAGAACACCACTCATCAGAAGTTGTGAGTGCTTGTTACCATCATCATTTGACTTCCATGCTGGACTGGGAGTGATAGAAAAACATAGAATGTGCCAGCTGCCTCTCCTCCCGGGCATGCTGTAAAAACCAGCTAAGGGAATTGAGGGTTTCTGTGTATTGCAATTTAGGCGATGGGCTGACAACCCGTCACTATAGCAATATACATAATCATCATCTGTATTAGCCCTCGAAACTTGTCAGACGTGGCGGAACAACCTATGTTTAGGTCGTTTTTGCTCTGCCTACCCCATTAGTGATAAAGGCGTGATTTTATGTATGTATGTATGTATGTACCTATGTATGTATTTGTCTAAAGGTGCGTGGTGCGTCTTTAATAAGAGCATTCTTTCGCGGGCTCTCTATGTATTAAAAATATGGGGTCTATTATAATCTGTGCGCGCGTATGTTGCTCGCGAACGAATGCTCGTGATGAAGGCGCACCCGACGCACATATGAGAAGTAGCTTTATGCAATCGAACCACATTACATAGTAATATCATATTTTGTAAAATCTTTTATAAACAATTATTGTTTATTATTATTTATAAAGTGTAAAATGTCTATTGTCTTGTTTCAGTCCACCCTGACTGTTCGTGAAATGGATGAATTCGCTCAAAGTAATTATTATTATAATTATTTAAAGTAGTATCATGTAGTAAATAGCATCAATTTTAGGGTGTAACTCCTGTAACTCCATCATAATACGATTTATAATAATAAAGTCGAGTTGATCATTGATTGTGAAGGTTTTGAGTGTTATTTTTGTCCTTAAAATTATTTTCATTAAGTTTTCCCAAAATGTTGTGAAAGATAGCTGTAGGATTTAAAACAGTGCAGTTTTATCAATTTTCTGACGTAGCTTCAAGCAAAAGAATTTGCACTCTATTCAACTTAAGGTGGTACGATGAGCTCCCCAGCGCCGTTCCAAGAAATAAATTTATTGCGTCTAAAATATAAACATATTAGTGAATATTTTACGTTTTGCGAAAATCGGAAGTAATTCTTCATTTTGTAATGCATAGCATTTATATTTTGTATTTATACTTAGAGTCAAAACTTTGAATGACGATATGGCCAAAAGTGGCCACTTTTAGCAAGATCGACATTCAAAGCTTGCTGGATTATATAATTTAAAAGCCCGATGGATTACTAAATGAAGAATTACTTCCAATTTTCGCAAAACGCAAAATATTCACTAATATGTTTATATTTTAGACGCAATAAATTTATTTCTTGGGAGGGCGTTGGGGAGCTCATTAAACCATCCTTCTTATAACATAACGCCGCCATCTACATATTTTATACTGAACTATCATTTCAATCAGCGCCACCTGTCGCTGAGTAGCAATATTAACTGATACATTGGTTCAGTATTGTATTTGAGTAATAATACCTTATTGAATGATTGGAATACAATACAGATGCGTATTGTACTCGTATATGATTTGCATTTAGACAATATCACAATCCTTGAATTAGAAAACATTGTGATAACATATAAACTTTTACTTAATTTTTATTTTCATATCGTTTGACATTGTATTTTTAGCTTTTTTACAAATTGATATTTGACATTTTCTTTTTATTGTTTAATTTTTATTTATTTTTGACGATCATATTATTCTTGGACATCTTTATTATTATTGTAATATAATTATGAAATTGATAATATGAAATAAATGAATCTAAATCTAAAGAAACTAACGATAAAAAAATCAGGGACATTAAATTACAAAGAATAAAATACGCATAGATTCCTTTAGAAAACCGAGATGTAGCCCGTCTATCGCCATCTTCAAAAGACGAGTTAAAGACCATTATCTTTCCCTCTCGAAGTAATCCGTGTTTAGGGTATATATTTATGTATGTATATATTTATGTATTCTTATAATGTATTGGTATAAGTATTTATGTATGTATATAGGTACATGTATTTATTTTTTGATTATATATATGTAGGTATTTATTTATATCTGTTTATATTTATGTAATAGGTTTACATTATTTAAGTATTTAGTAGTAGTAATTATTAGTACCTAATATATATTTAATTTTGTGCACGTTTTATCCGCGTATCATTAAAAATAATCACTTCTGTAGGTCTGCTGTAAGAAATTTCTTATTAGAAATAAGCAGTGCCTGTTGTGTCCTTGTTTTTATGTCCTGTTTTTATGTAATTTCTTGTGTACAATAAATTGTTAAATAAATGTACCTAAGTTCCTGATATTGATATAATGTTCGGTACACAGCCTCTGGACTGCCGCCCAAGCGGTCGAAACGTGTCTGCAAGTTCAGTGGACTCACTTATACAGATGTAAGTATTATTCAAATATTTATCTATGCAATTGCCCTCTATTCACGCCGTCCAGTTACTAATTCTAATTCTTAGTAGCGCTGTCACTTTCTTAACTTTGACATAAGAACAGGATAGCAAACAAATACGTGAGTTTGACATTTCTTATCTGACATAAGACTGCTTAAATTAATTAAAATTAGTGAGCACGCTCTATGGTCATTCCTTATTTAAAGCGCCGTACGTCAAATTAAGAATGTCAAAGTCACGTGTTTGTTTGCTATCATGTTCTTATGTCAAATTTAAGAAAGTGACAGCGCTACTAAGAATTAGAATTAGTAATAGTGCGTCCTGAATTAACACCAATGTGTAAAAAAATACTGACCATTATTATTAGGTTAGGGTATGACCCTACCCATATGATACTGAACAACTTTCCCTAAGGAACATGAAACTTAAACAAAATTGGCTTTTGACGATAAAAAAAAAAAATCTCTTCACGAAATACTATAAGTACCTACAGAAATGTTTGTATGGGCATGGGCAGGCCTGTTTAATTCCGCACATTAGGTTAGGAACCGGTTTCCGTCTAAGGCCGCCCAAATGGGCGGCCTAAAGCAGTCGGGTTGTCATCGTCTCGGTGAACGTACAAATCGCTCGTTGCCTCGCTCCGAATTGTGTCGCACGGACCAACCCTAAACGTTTACTTTACGTGTACTTGTGTGCGTGTGTTCCGCTATTTGAGCGGGCGTTGTAGGGGAGTGAAATTTCTGTATCGTTAGATACTACTTATTATTCTGTGGTATTGGGAAGTAGTTTCTTTTTTAATTTACATTCTAGAAGAATTTGTTTGAGAAAGTTGTTCAGTTCCATTGTCTGCACAACCCCGTCAATTTCAAACCAGTCATACATTCGCCAAATCAATGACATAATGACGCAATATCTTATTTTTCCAGGGCTGTAAGATCCAACCACTTTCAATGGGTGAAAGTATTCGTATTAAAATGTCCGAAATCAAGGAGAAATTGTGCGTAATTTGCAATCAACCACCGCCTTGCATTTGCGACAAGCCGCCTTGTCCCTGCCCCGAGAATAGACCAATAAAATTCAAGGATCGAGTCAGAAATATAAATGTATGTGATGAATTCCGACGGCTGTGCACACAGGAACCAATTTTTGAAAGCTGCACATGCCCCCAAGACGTAGATGAAAACATTGATAAAACAGTAGATGATTGGATTAAACAAATACCGGTATATGCAAGCTATACGTTAAAGGATAAAGCCACGCGTGATAAGGTTGTAAGCGAACTGAAAGAAAATTTAAAAAAGCATCTTGGTGATCAAATTAAATGTAAAGACGACGCTCTCAGTTGTCTCAGAATCTTGCCTATGTGGCTTCCACCTGATAAGGATGAGCGTGACAGCTTCAAGGATAAGCTAGTAAGTGACTTGCTTGATCAAACTAAGAAAATTGATATATTCTTTGAAAGAGTTCGAAAGTGGGTGAATTCCTTGCCTTTTTTATCTGAAGCTAAAATAGATAAAGACAAATTAATCAATGAAATAACGAAGAGATTGAAAGACACTGCTATGACAACAAAAGATTTGAAACATGATCTAAAATGCGATGCATATGATGTTTTACAAAGGTTACCAATTAAAAGTTGTACATGTTTGGAAACTGAACAATTGGCAGATAGGATTGCTCAGTCTATATCAAGCCTACCTCCGAAAGTTATAGATAGTTTAAAATACAGCGGAGAATTTTCGCACGTGCGTAAACATGTAGAATTTTTGGACAAAATCAGAAGATGGGTCAATAAAATTCCATTTGAGCCGACCGCGACTGTTGACAGGGAAGTTGCTACTCTAGAATTAGTAGATGACCTGATCGATATTATGAAAAGAACTGATCCCGGTTCTTTATGGGAAGCTGTTAAAGGATACGCTCAGAAGAAACTTCATAAAATGCCTGTGCAAGGTGGCTACGGCGAAATCGCTCACCAAGCAGCAAAACTTGCGGATCAACTTACATCAGACATGTTCGCTGAAGTGGTATCTAACTGGGCGGAGTCCATCGCCTTCGATCACGATTCTAATATTGTTCCAGATGTATTTGCACATGACATGACGAGACATCTGATAGCTATCATGAAAAATTTAGAGCCCGAAGAGGTAGAAGAAACGTTAAAGAAATTCATATTTGATAAGCTCAACGAGATACCAGCTTCTGGAAGTATACCACTGAAAGTTGCACAAGCTGGGAGGTTAGCAAGTGCACTAAGTAAGTTAGGTCGAAAAGGTGCAGGAAAAATCAAAGAAACTATCAAAAATTGGCTCAAGGAAGTTCAGTTTGAAGACGAACCTGTTGATAAACTAAAGATTGTTAATAATTTAACACACAGAATTAATGAAAAAATTGAAAGTATAAGACCTGAAGAAATTTGGAGTGAAATAAAGAAAGTAACTATTGACGAACTGACGTCATTGCCCGTAGATGATAGCGCCAACACTGTAGAACCTCTTGCTAGAAAATTAGCCGACAGTATAGTAGCATTTATGTTTGATGATTCAGTCTATGGATGGGCAATGTCAGTTCCTTTCAAACAAGGAGCCATAGACCTTGATTCATTTGCAATTGATCTCTGTAAAAAGTTAAAGGATGTTGTTATGTATGAGGATCCTGAAATATTCGAAAAGCAAGTAAGAGCCATTGCGCTTGAAGCACTGCCTGATGATCTGTTGACTTGTAGTCAAGAAGAAAAAGGAAAATTAATAGAAGATTTATTGGACACTATGAATAATGTACCAAATAACAGTGACAAAATAGCACCAACAGTTGGAAATTGGTATAAGAAGGTGCCCTTAGTAAATCCTGTATCAATAGAAAAGGTAAAAGACTTTGTAAGGAAACTTAAACTAAAGCTGACAAAGACGAGCCGTCGAGAGTTATGGGACGCATTGAAACAAGCTGCAATTGAGGAAATAGAACATTCACAGACCGAGTGTCTTTCAACTGATATAGAGGCATTAGGCGAAAGTTTGGCTAATATGTTAGCACCAGAAGAGTTCGAAGATATAGTTAAGGAGTGGGCTGAAACTATTTCATTTGATCGCAAAACAAGCGAGTCTGTTGATACTTTAACAAGAGATTTAACAAAGAAATTAAAATATGCAATATCAGAAAATGATATTATTGACGTACATGACACGTTAAGAAACCTTATTTTCGATGAGCTAAATATGGCGGCAGTCATGTTAGATGATATAAGGAAAGCTGAAGAAGCTGACAGATTAATAAACAATTTAAAAAAGATATACCCTGATCGAGACGGTATATTAATAATAATTGAAAATTGGATCAAAACTATTCCATTCAAGCCGGAACTGCCGGTTAATAAGATCAAAATAACTAGAGAACTTGCAAAAACATTTAAAGAGAAAATTGAAACAATACAAGAACCCGAAGACGTATGGTTTGTACTGTCTGAAATTGCACAGGAAAGACTAGACAAAATGTCGATTGATACTACTACGTATTTAACACAATGGTATGCAGAACATCTTGCAGATATGATATTAACACATCTCCTTAGCCATACAATTCGTAATAACATCAACATGTCATATTTCGATCCTAATTTTAACGTTAATATCAAGGAATTAGTAAATTATTTAACTAAAGAAGTAGAGAAGATAATTATGCCTAAAACTCGAGAAAAGTATAGAGAAATGGTAAGGGATATTGTTGCTGAAAGATTTCACCATGAACCACTGATGTGTACTACGACTCAGATAGACGAGATATCGTATCAGATGGCAACTAAAATTGCTAGTCTCCCTAGTAAACCAGATCAATTTAGTAAGACGCTGCGTAATTGGGTCAAATCGGCACCATTTTCGCCTCGGACGCTTGTAGACAAATACAAGATTGCAACTGATTTAGGGAATAAACTAAGACATACACTTGAAGAAATACCCGCAAGCGAAGTTAGAGATGTAATGATATCTGACACAACAGAATCGCTTCAAAGAGCTGATTTAAAATGCAATGACGACGAAAAATCCAGTCTAATAGAGAATTTAATTGAGCAATTGATTGACTCCTTATACATTGATACAATTTTTAATTGGTTGAAAAATGTACCGTCAAAATCTGACATGCCTATAGATAAGGCAACATTGAGTAAAAAAATTATGGATAAATTAAAACCACTCCTGTTGAATGATAATCCAGACAAAAAAATGTTAATTAAACATGTAAACGATGAATGCATGCAAGTACAACTTGAAAGTGATTCTAGTATAGAACAAAATTTAATCAACAAACTTTTGCAGTTACCAAAGAATAAACCAGCGAAGCAGCAAAAATTTGCAATCAATGTCAGTAATTGGCTAAAAGGAGTGACCTTAACATTAAAACCAGAAGATAACGAGGTACTTATCAAAAAGACGTTGGATACAATTCGGGATTTGCGGTTACAAGGAAAGGATGAAGCGAAAATTAGGGAAGAAATAAAGCAAGACATAACAGAATATGTAGATAAGGTTTTCCTGAGCCAAAAAACAGATCCAGATGCGAAAAGAAATCTAGTTAATAGATTGGTCAAACAGGTATTAAAAACATTTGATATTGCAGGGCAGGAAAGAAAACAAGCTCTTGTTCCGAAATTTAAAGAAAGTATTCAGAAGTGGTGGAAAGAATATCAAACAGAGACTAAAACGGACCAAAAAATTAAAAAGGAGTTAATCGCAGAGTTGGCATCAAAATTAGCTGATGAAGCAATAGGCAGTGGAAAACAAGCACTCATCAAAAGTAAAATCACCAAGTTAATCAGTGATACAATTGATATTATTGACAGCAAGTTACAGGAACAACCTGATACAAAAAATAAATTAGTAAAAAATTTGAGCGACAGAATTGTTGCTGATATCAATACCAATATTACTACTCTCCTGACTCGCCAAACTGACAAAAATAAAACAGAAAGTCAATATCGTGTAGAAGCTACGCATAAAGTTAAAAGCCATATATCAGCCGTCAAAAAAGCTACGCATGCAGTTAGAAGTCATATATCAGCAGTTGAAACATTATTACGTAATCAAAGTCTGACACATAGGACTTCTGATTTAAATGCTCAGGAGCAAAACATCCCAAAAGGAGAACAATCAATCACCACCATTAATTTGGATAAATCTGAAAACATAGCACTTCAAAATAAATGTACTTTAATAGACGAGATGTTAAAGGATATTGAAACGAAAGCAAATATTAACCGATTAGTAGCAACTCAGGAACTAAACACTGTTCTATCCGATGACTTCCAAAGAAAAAAAGATAAATCGATCGAAAACATCTCAGAGTTATCGAGTAGTACACTTTCTCAAAATAAAATATGCACTATGATGGTTTATGAGAAAATTGCCCAAAACATAACAAATACTCTGACACGATTACTTTTCCAAGGATATGACATCAAACGAATCAAGACTGAAATGGTCGATATAATCAAAGCAGAAATTGGAAATGTTTCTGAAATTGGTACGGAAGCGCTGTATAAACAAGTTATTAAACTAATTGATAAGCATATTAGGACAGCTGAACGAATTCAGTCTACTGATACTGAACTTAAAAAAGAGTGGCTTCAAAAAGCATCTGGATTAAGATTGGGTATTTCACCAGAAGAACAGAACACTGCTATAGAAAAAAGTGAAGATGACGAAAGTATTCCCGATATCCGCGGTAAATATGATGATTCAGACAAAAACAGTGAAACTAGATCAATTGATAGAGATGTGTCTACTTATTGTATTTCAGATGAAGATCCCGAGAAAACATTAGAAAATTCTTTAAAAACCGATATGACAACTTTGTTCGAGAGCGTTCCTGAATTATTCAGCGACACTCCGGTTGATAGAGAAGAATTTAAAAATATCTGCGAAGCATTAGCGATAAAGCTGGCTAAAGTCAACCTACTAGATCTCGATAAAAAACAAACACGTAAGAAGCTCCAAAAAGAAATTGTTGAAGCACTTGAAGATATTTTGGAATGCAATGGTGAACAAATAACTATGAAAACAAAACTTATGCTTGCAAACCAGTTACTTGATATACTAAACGTATATAAAGGGGTTTTATTTTATACTTCAATGACCACAACGCTAATTCATGAAGATGAGAATGATATCAAACACTCTATAAACCGATGGATGCAAGAAAATACTGATCTATCAATCAGTAGTTCTTTTGAAAGAAAAGAAATTGAGAAGGTAGCAAAGGAGTTGGCCAAGAGTATAAAAAAGCTTAAAGTACAGAACTTAGCCAGTCGAAAATTTAAACAGAAATTACTTTTCGAAATCAAAGATAAACTAGACACTGCTTTACAATATATGGGGAAACAGTTAAATGAAGAAACTAAACAAAAATGTACAGATGATTTGCTAGAAGAGCTATTAGAAATTATGGCTGTATCAAAAAGCTCCAGTTTTTGTGCAACATACGAAAATCAACTTTTATTAAGAGCGTTTGTAGAAGATTTGGAAGAATGGGTAGAATCTTTACCTATAATACCGGGCAGGACTTATATAGAAAATATTTTTGACCATAATAAAATGATTCATCGTCTATCAGTAAGTTTAAAAAAATTGCTGTTGCAAGGATTACATAGGAAATATATCGAAGAAGAAATGGTTTCTACAATAAAAGATGAACTTGACAATGTCTACGATAAAAATGTTGATGAGCACGAGAAAAATAAATTTGTAGATGACATATTGGATAAGCTAGGTAAAAGGTTAGTACAGTTCGAGTTTAATACTTCCAGAAGATATTTAAATGTCACAAACGAGTTGACCGGAGACGAAAATAGTCGTACTTTAATTGTTGAAACGCCAAAAAAATTAAAAGGCAAACGAGACATTTTAATTAAATTAGAAAAAGTTTTAAAAAATGATATAACAGAATGGATGAAAGATACTCTTCGTATTCAAAGCAACGAGAGTATAAAACAACGAGCAAATAATATTAGCGATACATTAAAAAATATATCGGAGAACGCAAAGTATAAAACGATATTTTCCGACCGGTCATTGCATAAACAAAGTTTAGAATGCATTAATAGAATAAATATGACAACTACAAAAAGCATAAAAAATGCTTTACTAAATGGGACCGAGAATAGACAAAATACTACAGATGCGAATAATGACTCTGTAGGTGAGGATAATAATTTTAGGATAAATAAAGACCGAAATTTTAAGACATTTGGTAAAGAAATTAACAAACAAAATAAAAATCATCAGCCACCAGATAATATTCTAAGCGAAGGCAAAAAAATATATACAAAGACAAGACGTAGCCTAACAAATTTATTGATGGACAGATTAGGAGAAAGCAGTAGTTCTGTGGACATGCTCGCAGTGAAAGCAATGCAGAATGATGTTAAAGTATGGTTTGATAACATCCCAGAGTTACAAGGTACAAACGCAATTGAAAAGGGAAAGAATAAAAAGTTTCTGCGAAATCTAACTAAAAATCTTGCCCAGTTACATTCTGTGATTTTTGATAAAGAAGATCTTCAAAGGAGAATGGCATTAAAAATAAAGAGAAACCTAGACGCAGTGTCCAAAGGAAAAGGTCTTAGTTCCAGATCAAAAGATAAATTAGTAGAAGAATTGCTTACTAAAATATTGGAATCGATTGAAAACCATCATGATTCCACAACATCTTTTCGGAAAATTGTTATTTCTACTCAAGACACAAAGAATATACTTACACAATTATTACCAGAATTATTTTTAAATAAACCTTCTAATGATAGGGAATTAGAAAAGCTCAGTAGAAATCTCACTAATCTATTTAATAAATTACAAACAAGTGACATAGAAAATAAATTGATTAGGAAAAAAAATCTGACGAAGATCAAAGATCAACTTGACATAACATTTGAACACATAGAAAAATATTTATCTCTAAAAGGAACACACACCATAGCTGAAGTCTTATATGATGTTGTGCTAGAGTCTGTAGCTGAAACAGATAAAAATCCAGATATGTCAAAAGTGTTTCAGAAAGATGTCCTCAGCTGGTTAGAAGACATTCCAGAAACGGCGAGTACAAGTACAGGTGAAAGAAGAGAAAAATTCGAAAACAAGTCTTGTTTTAGCTAAAAAGCTTGTAGATATATATAACAGCGGCATAGATGATAAAGATTTGAGAAGGAAATTAATGGACGAAATCAGAATCCACCTTGAAGAGATTTTAGAGAAGAGAGGCGTTATAATGCAGACGAAGAAAATAAATAAATTGGCTAACAAACTATTGAATAATTTCACAGTTCTTCCAGCACCGGTTCTAAAAGCGACAGATACCCAAGAAAGTATTATCTGGGAATGGGTCAATGGTATTCCAATGCTGGCCCATGAATACGTGCTCGAAAAGCGTAAAAAATTTAATGAACTAAGCAAGGCTTTACAAAAAATACAGAGGAAATGTATTTCTAGTTATATTAAAAAGGAAGAAATGAGGAAAGAGATCAACAGATGGATAAAAGATGTTTCAAATAAAAAGAACAAGAAGCTCGACGAGTATACAAAACATAACTATATTACCAAACTTGTTGAAAATATGCAATCCAGCCGCATCAAGTACTGCTTTTCCCGATGCTCCTTTTTCCTTGATTCCTCCTTTGCCCTTTTTTGTTTTTTTCATTCGAATGATCTTTTCATAATCACCGCCTAATCGACTTAGCATCTTTATTGCGTCTTCGTGAGATAAACCTCCTTTTTTTGTAAGAAGTTTCAGAATTTCTTCATTTCCATCTTCAAATGTCTGGCCTTCAAAGAGTCTGCGAACTTCCAGGTCTATTAAAAATGCTTCGACTTCATCCTTATGGTTTGGGTCTATGAAAAAATCAGCCATTATTTTTCTTATTTCCTGTCTTAGGAGCATAAGTAGATACTTGTCATCATCCTTAGCATTTGGAGCTTGTAGTTTGGCGTTTTCCAAGATTGCTTGGGTCAATTGCTTAGCTTCGTCTTCGGGCAATTGGGCCTCAACCGTTAGTATTTTCATAATTTGTACTCTCATTATTTCGACCTCTTCAGGTACATCCATGACATCAATATTATGTGCAACTAATCCAAAAATCTTTGCTTGTATGTCAGCATCTATTTCTCTGCTTATTTCGCAAGAGCTTGCTTGTGAGCTTGTATCATTGTTTACTTGGTAAAATACTTCTGAGGAAGTAGTATTAAATCGGCCTACAGATTTCCTAAGTGCTATAGATTCTGAACTATATCCATAATCATATAAAAGTCCTGGTTTAACTTTTATTTTATGGCGTTTTGATGATTGGGATTGCATATTTTCAACAAGTTTGGTAATATAGTTATGTTTTGTATACTCGTCGAGCTTCTTGTTCTTTTTATTTGAAACATCTTTTATCCATCTGTTGATCTCTTTCCTCATTTCTTCCTTTTTAATATAACTAGAAATACATTTCCTCTGTATTTTTTGTAAAGCCTTGCTTAGTTCATTAAATTTTTTACGCTTTTCGAGCACGTATTCATGGGCCAGCATTGGAATACCATTGACCCATTCCCAGATAATACTTTCTTGGGTATCTGTCGCTTTTAGAACCGGTGCTGGAAGAACTGTGAAATTATTCAATAGTTTGTTAGCCAATTTATTTATTTTCTTCGTCTGCATTATAACGCCTCTCTTCTCTAAAATCTCTTCAAGGTGGATTCTGATTTCGTCCATTAATTTCCTTCTCAAATCTTTATCATCTATGCCGCTGTTATATATATCTACAAGCTTTTTAGCTAAAACAAGACTTGTTTTCGAATTTTCTCTTCTTTCACCTGTACTTGTACTCGCCGTTTCTGGAATGTCTTCTAACCAGCTGAGGACATCTTTCTGAAACACTTTTGACATATCTGGATTTTTATCTGTTTCAGCTACAGACTCTAGCACAACATCATATAAGACTTCAGCTATGGTGTGTGTTCCTTTTAGAGATAAATATTTTTCTATGTGTTCAAATGTTATGTCAAGTTGATCTTTGATCTTCGTCAGATTTTTTTTCCTAATCAATTTATTTTCTATGTCACTTGTTTGTAATTTATTAAATAGATTAGTGAGATTTCTACTGAGCTTTTCTAATTCCCTATCATTAGAAGGTTTATTTAAAAATAATTCTGGTAATAATTGTGTAAGTATATTCTTTGTGTCTTGAGTAGAAATAACAATTTTCCGAAAAGATGTTGTGGAATCATGATGGTTTTCAATCGATTCCAATATTTTAGTAAGCAATTCTTCTACTAATTTATCTTTTGATCTGGAACTAAGACCTTTTCCTTTGGACACTGCGTCTAGGTTTCTCTTTATTTTTAATGCCATTCTCCTTTGAAGATCTTCTTTATCAAAAATCACAGAATGTAACTGGGCAAGATTTTTAGTTAGATTTCGCAGAAACTTTTTATTCTTTCCCTTTTCAATTGCGTTTGTACCTTGTAACTCTGGGATGTTATCAAACCATACTTTAACATCATTCTGCATTGCTTTCACTGCGAGCATGTCCACAGAACTACTGCTTTCTCCTAATCTGTCCATCAATAAATTTGTTAGGCTACGTCTTGTCTTTGTATATATTTTTTTGCCTTCGCTTAGAATATTATCTGGTGGCTGATGATTTTTATTTTGTTTGTTAATTTCTTTACCAAATGTCTTAAAATTTCGGTCTTTATTTATCCTAAAATTATTATCCTCACCTACAGAGTCATTATTCGCATCTGTAGTATTTTGTCTATTCTCGGTCCCATTTAGTAAAGCATTTTTTATGCTTTTTGTAGTTGTCATATTTATTCTATTAATGCATTCTAAACTTTGTTTATGCAATGACCGGTCGGAAAATATCGTTTTATACTTTGCGTTCTCCGATATATTTTTTAATGTATCGCTAATATTATTTGCTCGTTGTTTTATACTCTCGTTGCTTTGAATACGAAGAGTATCTTTCATCCATTCTGTTATATCATTTTTTAAAACTTTTTCTAATTTAATTAAAATGTCTCGTTTGCCTTTTAATTTTTTTGGCGTTTCAACAATTAAAGTACGACTATTTTCGTCTCCGGTCAACTCGTTTGTGACATTTAAATATCTTCTGGAAGTATTAAACTCGAACTGTACTAACCTTTTACCTAGCTTATCCAATATGTCATCTACAAATTTATTTTTCTCGTGC
>JARACY010002689.1:0-40157 GCA_029255725.1 Scrobipalpa atriplicella
GCTGCAAGGACAGGAGAAGAGAGAAGAAAGGACTTAAGTATGACAAAAACCCTCCATTTTCACACGGCTTCTTTTTATCTATCTGTGGTCGAATGTTTCATTTTCTCCACAAAACGCGCCCTCAGATTTACTTTCACTCGAGGTCCGGAAATTCCCCGCAAATTGCTACAGATGTAACCGACGGCCACCGGAAGTTGGGCCGGAAGTTGCGGAAATGTCTGGAACAATGAGTACATGATAAGTCCGCTCTTTGGTACGTTTCCGGTGAGTAATAGACTATTACCATTGACTAGTAATTTTTTATCACTAGGCGGCAAACTGGTTAATAAAAATATTTTTTTTATAAAAACGCCATTTTATAGCGCTTACTAATTTTCAAATAAATAAAGGTTATATCATGTTATATTTCAAGTTAGACTGCACGAAGCAGCAGCAGCAGCAGTACCATACAGCATGCAGTATTTCCATAGAAATGGCATCTGTCATATCACATCAAAACCCTTACAGTTTTTCATGTAACACGACTTGGAATAGGTACTTAAGGTTCTTTAAATGACAAGGCAAGGCAATACAAAATCTGATCCGTGGCGCAGACGAAAATAAACTCCCCTTGCTTCGCGCAGTCGGCTAAGAATTGCGGTAAAAATATGGTTATCTTTCATCGTGTTATCAATAAATCTCAATTCGGGGTGTGGAGCTGAATCACGCTCGCTGAGGGTGTGACGTCATCGAGTACAGGGTGATTAAAACGTAACTTAATACTAGAGTGGTGCTTTGGACGCAAACACCGAACACGGACACCCAAGGTGGGTTTAGTGTGGAAGCGATAGCGACAGCGGCCGCGAGAATTATATTCTACGTGAAATTAGTCTTTCCGATAAAAATGTTGCTGCATACCAGTATGGAGAAGTTATTTTTATAATGGAAGTATGACTGAGGGCCTGCGCGCACTGTCGACTAAAATAACTATCCGTGAGTGCGAGAGAAAGATTGACGAACGATCGACGGTTTAGTCGATTGTGTGCCCAGGCCCTGAATTTCATAAGATTTAATTATTTTTTTAAATAGAAAAATCGCTGTTTCATACCAGCTATGTAGTGTCCGTGATTCGAGCAAGGAGCGGCCTTGTTTGAGCGCCGCTAATTGATGCTCGCGACTCTCGGCAAACAGGACACCCTATACGTGACGTCACACGGATTGCATCACGAAGCTGACGGATTACAAGATTAGAGTACAGCCTATCACACCGCGATTAGTTCGACAATAGTTCTACACTTCTTCTTGTAGTGTGTGAACCTGGTGTCAGAATTTTTAAACCGCCTATAATAACACAGCTAAACATGGTTTATGTAACGACCACTATCAGCGAAAGCGAAAATTTGTTGAATTGCTTCATTTTCACTTCAGACTACAAAACTGGATAACTTACTTCAGGGAACATAGGTGACAATATTAAAATATCAAAGTACTCGTAGAACAAAATTCTTAGAAGGTGAGCCCTGTCTATATGCAAAGTTAGTGTAACAGCATCTCGGTGTTGTAAAGTCAAGAACTAGTTATCAAAGTGTACTTTTCTTCCCCAACGCAATTTTATGCAGCTCACTATTTGAACTTCGTACCAATAATGTGATAAATTGTACCTTTTTCGCTGATAAACAGAAATCAAGTGTTATAAAAATGGAAAGAGAGGTAAGTACGGCCCGTATTTATATTCAGCTCTCAAGAGTGACAGCGAGTTTGAGTTCGTACTTACCTATCAGAAATGTCATTCCAGTACAAAATTACCTGTCAAATCCGCACTCAATATTGCTCTCAATCTTGAGATCGCCTTATAAATACGAGCCTAAGTACAAGAATTACTGAAAAATACCACCAGAAAGAGAATAAATTTAGTTTCTTTAGATCTACTAATTGTTGACAAACATTTACACAACTTATGGGCTTTCAATGCTGTTTTCAATTACATGGTTGTATTAGGCCTATGTCCAGCAGTGGACTGATACAGGCTGATGACGATCTTAAGCTATGGCACGCAAATAAATTAACACGC
This sequence comes from Scrobipalpa atriplicella, assembly GCA_029255725.1. Classification (NCBI taxonomy): domain Eukaryota; kingdom Metazoa; phylum Arthropoda; class Insecta; order Lepidoptera; family Gelechiidae; genus Scrobipalpa; species Scrobipalpa atriplicella. The sequence goes on from JARACY010002689.1 coordinate 2,051, forward strand.
TGTATAATCGCAGTAATAATCCCGTTCAAATAACAATGTTAGGTACATTGTAGTGAAAAACCGCGAAAAGCTCAAAACTTATACTTATTTTATTAGTTTCTGGAAAATACTTTTCTCAAACATGCATGAAAATAGTCTTATTCCTTATGCAAAATCAATACGCAAACTTTGACATTTACGGTTTCTGAAATAAAAGTTTTCATAGAACTCGTCTTTTTCAAATTTCGAACAACAAAGCGCTCCGTCAAAGTACAAAACGCCATTCCTCCATGCCAAAACTCTCCAGCAAAGTCCAAAACGCCATGACTTCATGTCAAAATTTTTTTTTTTCTAAGTACACTTGCGTTTAGTTTCAACCATTTGCATTTGTGTTGACCTAGCACTGAGGCTGTACGCCATAGATTTTTTATTTATGTATTTCCTTGCATTAATTTGAGAAAAGCACTATGTAAGCCTCGGCGGAAATAGCAATTGCCTGACTCGTATTATTGAAGTCCTCGCCTCGCTCGGACTTCAATCCCTACTCGTCCGTCAATCGCTGGTTTTCCATGCCTCGACAACAATGTACTATATATTTATAATTACTTGGGTAGTACCATTATTAAATTCATTAAGTATGTACCTGTACCTATCTGACAAATTTTATGTAATTTTTGAGGACTAAAGGGATTGGAAAAGCTGATAATGACCCTGAGGTCGGCTCTATATCACACGCGTATTCGTTTTGTATAAAATTAATTAAAATTTTCACGCAAAGACTACCGCATTAACTGGGATTTGCTCGGAAGCGTGCATTGTAATAACACATTTCAAATGCACATGCCAGCGTAACAGCCTATGGCCAGGGTCGCTTCAGGAAGTTATGGAAAAACATTTACTTATACGGGAGAAAAATATTAATCCTTGGACGAACCCACATTTCACAAAGATTGAAGTGCTGCAAAATAATAATTCAGGAAATTGTGCTTTAGTTACCATTTCACTTCTTTCAATTTGCTAGAAAGCACATTAAGTAAGGATAAAATCAGCATTTTGAGCTCGAATTTCAAAACAGGGCACTCTCTCTGGCCTTCTGAATGCGGCCCTGGCAGGCGTCTAGTGGTGGCTAGGATTAATTTCAGCAAAATACCTGATGTGACTCACATATCCGGGAATTTTAATCAAAGCCTTCGCGCTGTACTCAGTAGGTAATGCTACGTTGTTGTGTGGATGGCACTGGCAAATTCTTTTGATTAGTTTTAACTGCGTATTAGTAAGTGGATTGAATATGTTAGAGGGATAACAGCCGTGCTTTAGGCGGTTTAAGAACTCTGTCGCCAGGTTTCTTCGGGTGATACGTCGACTCGAAAACTCGATGAAACTCTTATGACGTCACTGGCTTATAAATATTGACTACTCAAATCAATAACTTCTATATTTTTAACTCGAATATTAAATCTAAATGTGCATATTTTTTTAAATGGTGAATGAGATCCACAATATTTTAGCCTTTTTTAGGGGCATGACATGGCATTTAGGAAGCGGTGCGGTGTTTTTGTATAGAAACTTTAAATCAAGCTGCGCTGCGCAAAATTACATACAAAATTGACGCGCCTCAACCTCGCCCGCACTGCACCGCTTCCTATTTGCCATGCCCCTTTACTTAGCCACCCAGTCAACATGCCGACATTGCGCCGTTTAGTAGTTTTTTTTCTTTTTTTTTTCAAAGAAAACACGGGTGATTCCATCGGGAATTACTAGTGATATTTTTCAAGTTTATAAGCTCATTAACTAATAGCCACACCGCTGCTGGCTGCTGCACCCAGTATAATTGATTTGTTATCCACAGCACAACGGCAGCCGCTCCCTGCTGGTGGAAAATACCTTTGCAAACTTCAAAACAAACTAGGGCCCGTATTTATAATCAGCTCTTGAGACTGACAGCGAGTTTGAGTTCGCATCAGAAATGTCATTTCAGTACAAAACGGACTGTCAAATCCACACTTAATATTGCTCTCAATCTTGAGATCGCTTTATAAATGGACCCTAGGTATATCGGACTTTAGAGTCGACCTCATTTAAAAATAGGTACTTCCCTATTAAGCCCGATACTGTAATGGATAGGGCCACCTGCCTTCTATACAAGGGGTCGTGGTTCGAATCCCACCACGTACATACCAATGTGTTTTTCGGTTTCCGAAATTCATATATGTAGGTAGGTAGGTACGTTTATTCGGCGCTTTAACGGTGAAGGAACACATCGTGAGGTAGCCTGTACACACCTACGAAGAAATTCAAAGGTTGTGTGTGAAGTCAACCAATCTGTACTGGGTCCACATGGTTGACTAAGGCACAAAATAGAGAGGGTTCAGAAAGCCCGCTCCGGCCGTTCTCGAAAATAACTACCTAAACTGGCTAGACTACCTAGGGTTGCTACTGTACTAACTCCGAATTTTGAAATAGAGTAGGTTAGGTGCTTCATGTTTACACATGTATCTTATTATACCTACATGCCTAAATGGGTAGCGGAGCATTATTTACGAGTATCCATTTTTCAATGCGTAGCTAACATAACGTGATTATGTAGTAACAATCGCGCGACAGCCGGACTGAACGCCTAGCCGAGACTGCCCGAGACGGCCTGTAAACGCAACGTCAATGTGTGCGTGAGCAAAATGGCGCTTAGTTCCGAGTGGACCATCTGTCCGGGCGCGCCGCGCGGCCGTATACTTAATTTGTGACTAAGGCCAGATCGCCCTATTCAGGGTATAGGTACGAGCTTCTAGGTGGGGACGTATAATATGAGCTGATGATGATGACTTTCCTATCATACCTTTGAAAATCCATCGCTGGACAAACAATGTCTGTCTCAACTGTAAGGTACACAAGACACATTCTTTTCTTTTCGTTATTCTATTTAAGAATGTTTTCTCAGAACAAACAATTTAATTATCTTGATGGTTTCTAAATAAAATATTATGAGAAAAATGTTGATACCATTTTTCCTGGTATGACAATTACTTTGTTTCCGCTGAAAGTGCTAAAACTCTCAATTTTCTCCAAAAATAATCTTTACTAAGTACCTATTAAATTTAATAGCATAATCCTTGCTTTTTTTACAAAAGTGTATTAAATTTTAATACTTGGTTTTCAAATTCCATTGCAGCATTAAATTCTTTAAATCCTAAGCAGTAGTGGCGCAGCGCGCGACCGGAAGTTAGATTGCGCCATGTTGCCAGACGCCGGAAGTGCCGTATGCATGCATGCGGGATACTGGCCACTGACGGGTACCGCCAATCTGTTTGAATTTAGAACTACTAGGATTAAAACTGCGTATCAAATAAATGGCTTGCATTTATGAAGCGATCTCAAGATTAAGGGCAATATTAAGTACGGATTTGACAGGCCGTTTTGTACTGAAATGACATTTCTGATACGAACTCAAAGATCTGATTATAAAATAATACGGTATTCGAGGATTTAAGTATATTTTAATTTAGGCGATGGGCTGACAACCTGTCACTAAAGCATTATACAGATCTATCTTAAAAAACCCTCAAAACTTGTCAGACGTGGCATAACGACCTTTGCTTGGGTCGTTGACGCTCTGCTACTAATGGCGTGATTAATCCTATATTCAATAAACCTCGCATGGAATTTAATGCGAAGATCATTTAATCTAACTAAAATACATTTCCAAGCAATTCATTTAGTGGTAAATACTTGAGAGTTAGTTCTGAGATATTGATTCAGCGGTCCTGTGCAACTTTGTGGTTACTAATCTCAACTATTCGATTCACTCAAGTCGGGAGATAAACTCAATGCGAAGAAGTTTAACCCATTAATACATAATTAAAAGGAAGCGCAAGTAAATTGAAAACTACTTACGTACATAAACTCACGCCTTCGTACAATTTGAAAGAAAGTAATAATAAATTCGGTAGCTCAGTTGGCAGAGCGATGGAACGGCATTCCGAAAGTGGCAGGTTCAAAACCTGCTGTTTTACTACACCCAAGGGATCTAACCCTACATCACACGCCTAAGCACCTACGTGCTTCACATTCAATTTTGTAGGAGCAGCTGTCACCCAACTTTTGAGCCAAATCGTCGTCCTGAAGTTTCAGCTTAGCTCGCTCAGTACAGTGGTAATGTGTCCGTCATCTGTAGAAACTTCCTTCCTCTCGTGCTATAGAAGTTCTGCACCTGCAACGGCTGCAACCGGGACGATATCGGCTTAATAGATTATTCTAACTACATATGTCGTTGGAGGTATGTGTGTGTGTGTCCGTCATATAGAGAAACGGTAGAAACTCCTCCTCCTCGACACATAGGTATATAGAAATTCTACCACCAGCATTAGGAAGATTATAATCTAACTTATATAACCTATTCGTACTGCGGTCTAACTTTCTGTGTGATTTTAAATGTACAAGGTGTAACAGAAAGGGTATATGCATCCGAAAGGATGTGAATCTTCCTATGAAACTGAACAATATTTCCCATGTATGTTTCATACGAAAATAAATACGAAAAAAAATTGGCTTCCCATACTAAGTGTACTATCAGCTGATGCATTTTGTATGGAAGGTAATTTTTTTTTACGTATTTCGACCAATGTTTCCTGGGGAAAGTTGTTCAGTTTCATGGGCAGATTCACATAACAATCATTAATTATTAGTAGGTATAGTATTCGGGCGGATTTCCTAATAACCAAACATAAATGTAGATAAATCCTTAATTACCTTGTTTGTATTATGCTGTAATTGCTCCATAATAACAGGAATAGATAATATCCAATCAATCCTCATGTGGTCTCGTTTTACGCGGAATTAGTGATTTTGTAAATAATGATGCTTCCATGCTGGACTGGGAGTGAGAGAAAAACATAGAATGTGCCAGCTGCATATCCTCCCGCGCATGCTGTAAAAATCAGCTAAGGGATTCGAGGGTTTCAGTATTGTAATTTAGGCGATGAGCTGACAACCTGTCACTATAGCAATATAGAGATCCATCTGGAATAATCCTCAAAATTTGTCAGACGTGGCGGAACGACCTATATTTAGGTCGTTTACGCTCTGCCTACCCCATTAGGGATAAAGGCGTGATTATATGTATATGTATGTATGTAAATAATGATGCCGTATCATTATTTACTTTACATACACTCATATAGACAAGCTTGTGTCCCTAAGGCTCGTATTTATAAAGCGATCTAAAGTTTGAGAGCAATATTAAGTGTGGATCTGACAGGCCATTTTGTACTGAAATGACATTTCTGATTCAAACTCAAACGCGCTGTCACTCTTGAGAGGTGATTATAAATACGGGCCTTAGAGAGTTGGCAGAGCGTCAACAGATAATCTCTAAGTAGAGAAGGAAGAGAAAGAATCAGTAATTTATGATGATGAATGAATTTGGAATTGCCATACTCGTATCTCCATTTAGGTTGAATTTCTTTTTTAACACCCGGTACCTAGATACCACCAATACTCTCTATTCCTCTGATATTACGCTCGATACCCGGCCTCTGACAAGCTTTGAAGTCAGAGTCAGTCACTGCCTTTGATGGGTAAAGTGAGCATTAACTAGAGGTGCCGCGAAAGCGAATACTACGCTAATGTTCCGTATTCTGCCTATTCGATTATCATATCACCTATTTTGTAGTATGGGACGGGTTATTTATTATTTATTTATCGTATGGCATTATTTGCTGTGAGGTCCAGAGGACAGGTGCAGCAGGCCGGTTGTGTTGCACTCTTACCACCGCCCGGGGGGGTCACGTTTAGGGTTTTTAAGGACGTGGAGCAACATTGACCAGTAACGACCACTGTTAGAAACAGTGACCGGGACCGACGGCTCAACGTGCCCTCCGAAGCACGGAATCCGTTTTCTTCCAGACAATCAGGTGGATTCAACCTGCATTGTCCTAACCAAACTGGAGAAAATCTCACAAAGTGATAAATAGACAAATATCAACTTTGTTTTCCCCCCTGGGAATCGAACCCAGGACTGCTGAAAGCAAATTAAAGTATGCGGCAGATATAAAAAATTTGAAAGGATAAATTAAATATCTAACTTGGACGAATAAACCACTGGTGCTGGTGGTGGTTTGCTGGTTAATGGTTTATTCGTCCAAAGTCCAAAGTTGAAAACGAATACTTATTCGGTAGCTAAATCACTATCCTCAACAACTCTAGTACAAACTTCGATATTTTCCCATTAGTTTTAAGTCCGTAAAAAACTAAACTAAAAACTAACAGGATATTGCAATGGATATCGGGACATTGATCCAATTTGCTGTTTTAAATGCAGGATCGTGACAAAACACAAAAACGAGGAAACAAAAAGGGTATCCACTATCGGATTATGCAAAACTATTGGGGTACTTTTTATTACCCGACTGCGCAATTCAAAGAAGGGTAATGTGTTTATCAGCAGCCTATGTATGTATGTATGTTTGAACCTGTGTGGCGCTCTAGATACCTAACGCGTGGGCCGATTTTAGTTATTAATACGTCAATCGGTTTGTATTAACGTTGCGAGTGTCACAAAGGACATGATTTTGATCAACATTGAATATGGCGCCAATCAAACACCATTTTGTGAAAATTAAAAAAAATAAAACGACGAACTATGCCCATTGAATAGGCATTTGCAAATCAGTTTTAGGTTTCTTACATTATTTTTCGTTTTGTAGTACCGTTATATACTTAGTGTCTATAACGATTTAAAGTTTTATAGCTCAGTTTCTACGCAGTTGGGTATTTTTAAACTTTTTAAATTACTTGTGTTATGGATGCTGATCGAATCGAATCCACTCCGACAAAGTTTTATATATACAGGTAAACTTTGCTATTGCGACACCTTTTGGGGTGTTTCGGATCGGTCCGCCCCGCGGGCATTTCCTGGGCATATTTCGTCTTCTTCTGCAAGTGACAAACCACCCTATGACCTCTGGTGTCAGAGTTTTCAAACCGCCTAGTAACATAGCTAATAGGCCTCTGACATGGTTTACGTAACGACCACTATCAAAGACAGGGACGGGCGACTTTTTTGAGTAGTACCTACTTGGGGCACGGCATCATAGGTTTTCCTATGATTAACTGCGGCTGAATGATCCCACTTAACCTAACGAGCCCTAACTCAGACCCTGCGGTCTATAAGGGCTGATATTGCATACCACATGCTTTGTATACGCTTGATTGATTTTATTGGGCGTTATACGGCGTTATCTTCCTTATACATTCTCTGTCTCGGATTAACCTTTTAAAGATCAAGCTCATAGTCAAGTCATAGCCCCTTCTAGGATTTCCTGTATTGGGGATGTAAATAGTTACTTTCTGTGTCTCGGGATAAAGTAACTTTTAAAGATCACGCTCTTAGTCATCTTAGCCCCTTCTATGATTTCCTGTAAGTAATGGTGTTGCATAGAAATACACAGGGGATAAAAACGCAAAGCTAATTGCAGATGACGCCACTGTTGAGTGTTCCAAAAGAGACCAATGAGAAAACACAAAACTGACATTGATATTGATATTGACAGATTACTGACCAATCACAGGAAAAAGGAACACTCAACAGTAGTGGTGTCATTTAGTTCTCAGTGTTTAACCCCAATCGAACCCAGGATCCTCTACTCAGCAGATACCAACAAGACTGTACGAGTCGTCAATAAACATACACATCATATTATGAGCAATTGAGTTACCAATTCAGTTCCCCGAAGAGTTACCAAAACTTTCGTGCGAGTTACTGCAATAACTTCCAGACAACATTTGATGTTTGTCAGTTGGTTGTGTATGATTCAATTAACTGTCACCGCGATATGACTATGTCTAGTGGTATAAACTTTAGGGTCTCGATTCGAAGGTCGTGTGGTCAATTATCAAAGGGGGTATGAAGTTGATGTACAAGGTTTAACCAAGTTTAACAGAAAGGGTATATGTACCCTGAAGGATGTGAATCTGCTCATGAAACTGAACAACTTTGCCCAAGGAGCGTTAGGTCGGTATCAGCTGATGCTTTTTTATAGGAGTTTTTTTTTTTTTCTTGCAATTTCACGGTTTCACAGGCTACCTTTTTTGTTCCACTATATACAACGTACTGCTTCCCAAATTATGTATGCTTGAGTGGGTGCTAAAGTAACGGCGAAGCTTACACAAATGGCGAGTTATTTGCAAGTCAAGTGACTTGTAGGCCATTTACTGTCTCAAGTCGGTTTTAACACATGCATTTTTCATTTCCATTTTTAAATTAAAAATCTAGCTGCCTCTGTGTTACAGTAGTTTGAGCCGTGGGCTCTCGTACGTGGTCGTGAGTTTGATTTCCATTTATTTATTTTTGAAATTACGGGTATTTGTAGGTGACAAATTGTCTGCTCATTTGCATAAAATGCAAAACACTTCAAAGCTTCAACTCTCACTAGCCCACTGGCTTGACCTGGTGCATTCTAGGGCCCGTATTTATAAAGCAATCTCATGATTGAGATTGAGAGCAATATTAAGTATGGATTTGACATCATTTTGTACAGTAATGACATTTCTGTCACTCATGAGAGCTGATTATAAATACGGGCCTAGGTGTTTAACGCTCCCAGTCCCAAATACTTTATTTTGAATTTCGCAGTGCACATTTTGCGCTAGAATGTAATTTCCTACAAACGCGACAGTAGCTAGAAAATGTACAACTTTGCTTTAATGTATGTGTAACCTTGCTCTACGTGCAGCCGTAAATTTTGCTAAAGGGATTTTCGTGTCCATTCGCAGCCGAAATGCCTGCAATATGTTTGCACGTGTGTTTAAGCACACTGAGCCTCAAAATGCTCATTTTATGCCGTACTATGATTGCTCTATTGAGGGGCATTAATTGCCGTATTTGCCAGGTCATGCAGGCGCTTTGGAGAGCGCAGTGCGGTGTAGTTTTTTATAAACTGCTGCTTATTGCCTGCATTGATCATTATCACTCAGCAAGCTTAAACAACCCGAAAGAATTAGGCATTTTTCTGAGAATGGGCAGCAGCATTCTCTGTGAAAACAGAACTGCACTGGACACGAATTTTTTTAAAAAACCAAGGTGGGCACATTTACGTTTTTGACAAAAGTGGTCATCATAAAAATAAGCAAATATTGCGATACGCGGGAATGGGAAAACCGAAGTTTAGAAGTAATTTTTTTTTTCAGCAGCTGCAATGGTGATGATCATGACAACTACACGGGAAATTCTCGTGATGATCCAGCTGTTCTAGCCTTGTTGTCTGATTGCTACGGCTCGCTAGGGAAATCTCCTGCTGCCGCTGCTGTCAGCTGAATCGTCTAAGAGTGATGAATAGGTACCAGACAACTACGTACTATACCTCCAATGCCATTTACACTGCACCCATACTCTAGACTCTGCGTAGATTTAACGGGGTAGGCAGAGCTTTAACGTTCTAATAAAAACCGCTTTCTTTCGCCATTTGATTTAGTTTCAAGAGGTATACTTCAGTAAGAACTGTAGGTATTTCAGTTTTCAGATATTCGTCATCAGCCCTTTGCCTATAATGCAATGCACCAAAACCCTTAAAGCTGTCCTGACCCTGCTTAAGCCTGCTACACACCAAAGCCGCCGGCATCTCCGCCGGCCTTGCCGCCGGGCGTGCCGCGAGATGCTGCGCAGGCCGCGCGCGGGTCAAGGTTACTTAGCCCTTTGAGGTAAGGTTTAGTTTCGTGCGGACTGTTCATTTCTGCGGCTTGTGCATGCCGCCGGCATGCCGGCGGGCGGTGTGTAGCAGCCTTTAGGGTCAGCCTCAGACGTCATATCATTGAAGCAAGGTTTATATTGCATTGTCATAAATATGCGTAACATCCTTGTTAATCCCAATTCAGATGGGTTGCCTTGCTTCAATTTATTAACAATGAAACTCAAATCGACCTCACAGACCGATTTTATGCGTTTGATTTACTGCAGTTGGATTGTTGGTTTTTGGGGTTCTGTAGGTAGTCTTAATAGGGGTTATTTCAACGGTACTTACTTTTTATTCCATCACCAGAGTTCTACTCTTATGTCTATCTATCACATAGATTGTCAGAGAACAGCTACAACAGAATGGATCTTTTTTTACAAGCACCAGCGTATAACGAAGACCGCGCAAAGTGGGGTAGACGAAACCGGAAAGTGGACCCCAAACCCCAACATTAGACCGAGGAAACACTAGGAAAAAGAAGACGAATACATCTATCAAGCGTAGTAATGTATTAGCACAGTATAATATAATAGTCTGACTATTATAATTATACTGTGGTATTAGTATTATGGGGAGACTCATGTCCAGCTGACTGTTGTGTGACTCTGTCCATTACCCTGTGTCTTATAAACTTCTCTAATATTTGAAAGATAGAATAGTCTGTCAAACTGACAGATGGAGAGGGCACGGATCCTATCTTGTGGTAATAAGGTACCTTCGTCATGTCACCCACCCGTCGTAGTTTGGGTACTTGAACAATATGCTTGCTAGGACACTTGTATTTTCTTAGGTCTTAGCTTTGAATATTATTGTTACTGTATACGTAATACATATTATCTGTCTCCACTATCATAGTGAAGTTTTTTAACTGTACCCTGTACCTAACGATTGCGCTGTTATTCTTTAAGTTGTGTCCTCTGTATGTTTATACTGGGTGTAAGGGACAGCGTACCAGAAACTGATAGGGGTTGCTCAGTCAACGAACCTGAACAACATTCACTAGGATATTTTTACAGGAAAAGAAAAAAAATGTCTTTCCCATACAAAATGACCACATTTGTATGAAAAGCCATTTTTGTTTTTTCATTTCCTGATGAATTGAATATCCTGGTAAAAGATTGTTCAGTTTCATTGACTGAGCATCCGTTTTCAGTTTTCGTTTGCACCCGATATATTTTAAAAGTAAACTAGCTTCCAGTTGCACTGTTATTCTATAAATGTGCGTGTCCAATAAGCACAATAAATTGTAAAAAAAAAAGAATTTATTGGTGTATACGGAACCCTCTTTCACTTCAAACCACTCTAGCTTACCGCTTGAAATATAATTTTTAAATTCACACGCTCTCTGTGTTTTGGGTCAGTTCATTTGATTCATCGTTCGGACATCCCATACACAATATATCAAAACAATGTTTTTGAACAAATTATTAACTTTTGTATTTTTTATGTTTTGTATTATCATTGTTCGAGCTTACGATTGCGATGATAGCAGCGGTAGTGACAGTGATATGGTTTGTTCATTTTTTTTTCATTTACCTACAATTAAAAAAAAACTTTGTCATAAAATCGATTCACTTACAGTCGTACAAGGATCTTTTGGCGCGTGGGTGACAATGACAGCACAGATTACCTAGTATATACATGTCCGTTAGGTTATGTATACTAGGTAATCTGTGCTGTCAATGTCACCCACGCGCCAAAAGATCCTTTTACGACTGTATTAAATCAGTAGTGTTTTTTTTTTAAACCGTTGTGACTTCTTTATGTAGGTCATTTTCACAAAAAAAGTTTAGTTAAAGATTTAGACTATGTAATCCCCTTTGGGTATTTGGATCATTGGGGCCGTAGAGTAACAGTGACAGGCCCCATAGCAGTTCCCAAGGGACTAACCTTTTTATAAGTGTTTTTTTTAGTTCTAATCTAATGGGCGCTTTTCCACTAGACGGCACGTCAACGGCAACGGCGACGGCACGGTACCGTCGACGATATCGTAGGTGAGATAATGTATGAAAATCAATGAAATTATATGACACGCTTTTCCACTTGCCGGCACGGCACCATCACGGCATGTCATCGATTCCCATAGATATTGTCACGTGATCGTCGCCGTGCCGTCGCCGTTGCCGTTGACGTGACGTCTAGTGGAAAAGCGCCCAATAGCTTCTCTACAAGCGATTACAAAATAATGGTCAAGCTGAAAATCGCAAGTCTACTTCAGTACAGTTTCCGCGCAGATAGTTCATCTCTATCAGATTTACTGTTACCAAAAATCGAGGACTAATTTACTATGCATGTCAATTGTCCAACGAACAATATCTAACACGCCGAACACATTAACCACATAATTACCTAATCGTGCGTGTCCAGGTTGGCTAAGCTAAATGAAACTCTACATTATACAATTGAAATACCAATTTGTAATGTGCTGGTAAATAATAGACCTCTTTTGTTGTTGCGAGTTGCAACATCATTGGTTGTTTTACCACTGAGCAATTTTACTAACGCAAAATCCATTGCCGTTTCTGATTAATTTGTTGTTTCAAGTTTTGCATTTAGAGCAGAAATGGAAGTCGAACACTGCTGAAAACGTTGAGGCGCACTATTAGAAATGCAGGTTTAAACGGCTTATTATGTGAATTGTTCAATGTGTATGGTATTGATAGCAATCAGTTGATATCCGTTTCTACAAACCTTTCTTTGCAATCAATTTTGGCTCTCCCACACAATTTGTCTGAACGAGATCGAAATCAATTTTTTTTTTCATTTCCTGCAAAAATTGCCTAGTTTTGTTGACTGAGTAACCTCTGTCAGACAGCGGGTAGCTGTCCCTTACACCCGGTAATTCCTACATAGGAAGAGCTATCCTAGTTCTTCCATCTAGTAAAAAGGCGTACTTACATTTTCAAGGCTAGTAACTCGCTTTGATAGAACTCAGTATTTTTTTTTCATAATCATAGTCGCGGGAAAACTAGTAGGTACTATTCCTATACGTAATGTCACCTGTCAGACTGCAGCAGCTGAGTTAACTCGGTCACAATAGGTAGTCGAGGCCGAATGCGCTTGCGTTCCGTTTGTCACACAGTTCATTTCTAACACAACCGCGCTACGGAATTTCAAATACAGAACACGAAAAAGAATAAATTTCTCGTTCGGAAAATAAACAGCCAGTTATTTTAAATTAGAACTGCGATATGGATTTCGGAAGATAAATACTGGCCGCTTTAAAAATAAATAATTCTATCGAGTGTTTATTTTGAAATGAAGTGTTTAATGTTCCTTATTCAAATTATGGCCGTTTTATTTATAGTAGTGGAAGCGCAAGATTGCAAAACTCGTGGAAAGAAGGTAAATTAAAGTGTATCTCTAAATAGTTGTCCATTTCTTAATAAGTGATAACATGTGAGAATTAATAACAAAAGAACGGACTTGTAGCACGGAATTATTTTCTATTTAAGTCATAAATTTAGATATTTGAGAACGTGATGAAAACAATTAAACAACGATGTCGTAAAAAATGCTCAATCTAATTAAATAGGAAAAAATAAAGGTCATTATTGTTGGAAGTCGGACCAAAAAGTGGCCAGAGAACGTATGGTGTGGTGCGTTTAAAACTTCCACTCTACGCTGTAATTTTTAAATTTTTGGTTTCTTTATTTTCATTATATATTTGTTGCAGTGCGTAGACGACGAGCAATGCTGCGGCGGTTGCTGTGTAGCAGGAGAATGCATAGACAGTAAGTTTTTATATATTAACGATGTGTGTGTGGAAATGTTGGAAGGGAAGGCCTTAACAAACGTGCATGAAAAGATAAAAGGGCCGTACTGTCATGGGTCGGACTGTTCGTTCGTATGATCAAATCATGAATATTATGACTTCAATAGGACATTCAGTAGTTGTCAGTGTGTTTAATAACATGGTCGACTGGTCATACTTACGTTTCCCACTGACGACAATAGGACAGCCCAGAATAAGAAAGGTGTGTTTATCGTACAAGAAAAAGCGTGATTTTGTTATATTAAATTATGTATGAAAGTTATGCAGTAGCACATATAATCTGTCGTAGAACCGATGGCCGTTGGAGCAGACGAGTTCTAGAGTGGATACCACAAGACAAACGTAGTGTAGGAGATCCTGAAACTAGGTGGGACGATGATATTCGTAAGAAAGCGGGCAGAAATTGGATGAGAACGGCTGAAGACCGAGCTGAGTGGCGTGCCATGGGAGAGGCCTATGTCCAGCAGTGGACTGAGACAGGCTGATGATGATGACATATTATCTACCCAAAAGCCTAAAAAACTACCTATCTAAAGCTATGTACTGGTTTGGTTGTTGGACCTGGAACCCCAGCCAGTCGACATTAGGAAGAAGTCTCCTAATTTATTTATTTTCTCCACAGCCTACAGATCCTGCTACCTCTCATTCGACCTGTGCCGAGACCACTCCTGCATCGGGGAGGAAAACTGCGTCCTTTACGTCCCTCCTCAGTGCGTGGGGTGTGAGCCCATACCTGTTTGTAAGATCTTGTAGTTGGTAAGATAGAAAACATATTTAGAATGTACAAATACCGGGTGTAAGGGACAGCGTACCAGAAACTGATAGAGGTTGCGCGCGCAGTTAACTAAACTGAACAACAAACAACAAACACGACCACACTCATAGCCCCCACTAGAATTCCCTGTATCGGGGTGCCATGGACATACACAGAAACATCCACAAAGAACACCCAGACCCAGAAACAGACATTTAAATTCATCATTCAAATGTCTGCCCTGGCCGGGAATCGAACCCGGGACCCTCTGCGTAGCAGGCAGATACACTGCCAACTAGGCTGTGGGGGCCGTCTGTGGTTTGATTGAACAGGATGTGATTTGTCATTTTTACTTTCTTACATAAAATAACCACCTCGATCAGGCAATTTGTATGAGAAGGCCAAAGATTTTTTTCATTTCCTGAAAAGATTTCCTGGTGAAAGTTGTTCAGTTTCGTTGGCTGAGCAACCCCTATCAGTTTCTGGACGCTGTCCCTTACACCCGGTGTAGATAAATAAAAATAGGTAAAGGTAGCAATGTAGATACTAGAACTAGAATAATAATGTAGAGTATCAACAAGTTTCTTTATATGTTAAGTACATACCAAAATAAAAGTATTTTCTTTTTAATTATATAGGTATTCCATATGTTTTATTTGAAATCCATCTTACGAGTACATACTACAATTACTACGTTACCAATATTTTATAGAAGAGTCAGTTCACTGCAGCACATAAGACTCTCAATCTTAAGGCGCGCCACTTAGCTCGGTGTTCATCTTTCACATCCATTGCCTGTCTGCCTGCTACCAACATGTACGTCATCACTTCACTTCACAAATTATTATTTCAAGAAAATAATCGATTTTTAATATTTGATTTGAACAAACACCCCACTGGAAATCCGGAAAATTCAAGCTAAACCGGTGCTTAATCGGTAGGAAAGCGCACGGTCATGTGATGTCATGTTCAGTTCAGTTGACTGCCTCGGTCAACACACAATAGACTTTTGATAACGCGTTGGGGGCCCATTGTGGTTACAAAAAGCCGTTATAGTTACATTTTTAGGAACTTACTACGACGTAATAGTATATTGCTAACCAAAGGATGTAAGTCATCAAATGCATACGAGGTTTTTGGCGCCCGAGCGCAGCGAGGGCGCTAATGGTACGAGTATGCATTTGATGACTTACACCATGAGGTAAGCACTATGCTTTACATATCGAATGAAAGATAAGTTAAAATTATGGGAAAATATAAGAAAATTAAAACATGAAATTACGACGAAACAGTAGGCAATACCAACTCACTATGAGCGAATTTAACCATCACAAATATATGCATTCGCGTAAGAAAAATTATCTAATTTGCAAGTAGACATTTTGTTAAGTATACTGACTGTTTAATTTGTTAATGTTTTATAATAAAATGCTAAGTAATAAATCGACAAACTCAAGTTTTGAGGTTATAAATATGTTATAAAAACCACAGAGTAAAAATTTCATAATTTTCATAATCCTATGTTTACATTTTTATGGCCTTATTCCGTGACTCTATGCGTCATATTTAGTACTGGCCAGTTCGATATTTAAATAAATTCGAATAGAATTTGTTTTAAAATCGATTCCGATTCGATTAATCATCCGATTCCGTGTGTTTGAAATAAGGCTATCAACTTTTTTTTTCTTGCAATTTGACAGTTCCTTATTCAAATTACTTTGCAGCATAGGTTTCAAAACCTATGATGCAAAGTACCACTTACATCCCGGGTTTTAGGGTTGTATGAACCACTTACTGAGCATGAGATATGTAAATAATAATTACACTACATAAAAGATAAGCCAGTAAGGAACATTCTAACCTTGCAGAGTCTCGTCACGCAGTCCAAGTCTGGAATTTTAATGTTACTAGAAAAATGTTACATTTGCAGCGAAACCCGCATCAGCATCACACGATGGTAAAGTATGTAATAGCTGATATCAAGGTCAAAATATGCAGAAAAAAAAAACGTCTTGATTGCTCATCCTTAAAAACATCTTGTATCGTATTTACTACATAAAATATTCTTTTCACCCATCCACTTTACAAACCGCCATAAATCAAAGCTTATAAATAGAAAACTCCCGAAATAAGGTCACCCTTTGCCTCGCAAAAAAATAAAATAGGGAAAATGGCGTCAATTTTACCGCCAAACTGGCATTTTACGCTCGCTTCAACAGCCCAATATCCCGTGGGTGGTTATGGGAAATATTAGGAGGGACAAATTACTTTGGCGGTAGTTGGTGTTTTATGGCACCTTGGGCTGGATTTTCTTTTGTTTTGATGGTGGTAAAGTAGTAAGAAGTGGTTTTATTGTTTTATTGGCCCTTAGTCGATGTCAAAGTTACAATATCGGTGACCTACTTAGAACAACACACATAAAATTACACATAATGCATAATCTATAGGGCGTTACAGATTTAAATGATGGGTCGTAATCGTCACAAAAATCCGAAAAAAAAAGTAGCTGGTACATTTTTACAATAATTTGGTTCAAGTTGTTATTGATTTTTTTCAATTTTATGACCTATATTAACAACAGACTCTTCGAGCAATATGCCAGCGCCATCTAGGTTTGCTCGCAATTTGACCTTTTTATCGACTATCGAGGTACGCTCTCTAGTATGGCGGTTAGCAGTCCTCTAGAGACGCTAGCACAGACGCTAGTTACTAGTTATTATTCTGTGTCTAGAGTAGTTAGTCCATGGCTGATACCATGGCTGATAGGTACGTCTACCTACCTACTTTATAACCATCTATTTTACTGTCATCTTGTGGTAACAGTCATCAATTATCTTATCATCATCATCGCATCAGTCTGTCCAACCATAAGAAATTTATTAATGCTACGTACAGTGCAATAAATATGTCAAATTAATGTTATGCTCAATGAAACAAGATGATAATATAATAATGCAGAATTATGCCGTTAAACGGTATAAACTTGATAATGCTGGTATTATTATTTTTTCTATATGGATAAACCTGTCAAGAGCAAATTGGTAAATACAAGGAGTCGCGGTGCCACTTGGTTTTCTAATCTTTTAAATTTATTATCTTTCTATATTATGAATTTATGATTGATACGGTCTTATCGTTCACTGATCAGACCAAAACATAGAAATGCGAACACTTCTGCTTGGCGGCAGAAATAAGCAAGAGGGTGGTACTCCCCCAGACGGGGTTTGCACATAACCCTACCACCTTCAAAAATTGATAATACAAGCCAGGTAGAGGTAGATTTAGGTGGTATACCTTAGGTCTCACGGTGCGCATGCGCAATGCACTTTGCGATTCACTAGGAACTAGTGGGATAGTAGTAGGTGTTATAGGCTACGGTGCTGCTTACCATCAGGTGGGCCGTATGCTTAGTTGCCACTGTATAACATAAAAAAAAAATTTTCAGCTACAAAATTAATTTGATGATCCATATTGAAAATGTTTTTTATAGACTTTATGAAGCACGAGGATAACTCAATATATTATTCACGGGTGGGTAATAGTCTGTCAAATTATTATTTCAAAGACAAGGTCTTCAGCAAAGTCGTCAATATAAATGTATTCGTTGAAAGTTTTAAAATGGATACAGTTTAGGCTTATCTTTTGTCGACAACTTTTGAAAGTCTTTTTTTTTTTTCATAATGACGTTAAATTTAGATTTCGATCAAGTTATGAAAAGCTCTCTAATTTGTCTGAAATATAACGGAGCACATCCTTACTACAATTTCACCCGACGCTGGTACATAAACTGCTTTATCCAACAAGGGACATATACTTGCGTTATGATGCTTCTGTTATATTCTGTTGCAAAAATCAACATTATCGATAAAATTTTTGAGTTTTGCTCTATAGGCAGTTTCATAGTAATGTACTGCGTTTGCTCGTTCAAGTATTTTGTCCTGGTGAACTATAAGTCACAATTCAGATATTTGATCAACATTGTGAAACAAGATTACCTCACAGCGGAATCGTTCTCCGAAGAGGAGCAAGAAATTATCAAAGAATATGCTTTAAAAGGACGGTTTATGGCAACATTTTGGGTCGTCCTGTCATCCGTAACCACTTTTTTTGTCGCAATACAACCATTAACCAAAATGATTTACTATACTATTACCGACAAGTTCAGATTCGTGCAAGTATTACCTGTGGTATACCCGGCATTTATGGAAAATTGGAGTGAAACTGCAGCGTTTTGCTCAGTTTTTGCACTGTTCATATTCTACAATTACTACTCAGTTAGCCTGTACCTGGGTATGACTCCTTTGGGACCGACCTTCCTGCTGCATGCCTGTGGACAACTGGAGCTGTTGAGGGTCAGGATGCTGAAACTGTTCCCTGAAGATGGAAGCGTCTCCTTTGAAGAGCGAACAGAAAAGCTAAAAGAAATCGCCATACATTTACAGGGTGTTTATGAGTAAGAATTAAAATTTGTTTAATATTGATACATAAGTACTCTTTAACTATTGAGTGGATCAGACAATTTGTATGGAAAATCCAAATATATTTTTTCATTTTCTGAAAGAATTTCCTAATGAAACTTGTTCAGTTTCGTTGACTGAGCAACCGCTATCAGTTTACGGGAAGCTATCCCTTACACCAAGTATAATGATTTAAAATAAGTATATTTTTCAGTTTTGTTCATCAGTTAGGTGCTGCTTACAAGCTCCTTTACGAACTTACTTTGAAGGGTACTTCAATAATAGCGCCTATCCTGGCCTACGCGACAATAGCGGTAAACTATATATTATCTATTCCATTATGCACCCTTTAATATCATGATGATTATGTACATACATAGATACATACATAAATCACGCCATTATCACTAATGGGGGAGGGAGAGCGTCAACGACCCAAACAAAGGTTACGCCTCGTCTGACAAGTTTCGAGGGTTATTTAAGATAGATCTGTCTGTATATTGCTGTAGTGACAGGTTGTCAGCCCATCGCCTTAACTACAATATACTGAAACCCTCCAATTCCTTAGCTGGTTTTACAGCATGCCCGAAAGCAGATGCAGCTGGCACATTCTATGTCATTCTCGCGCCCCCAGTCCAGCATGGAAGAAACGATCATGTATCTTAACATAATATTGCAAGGGCGCAAAAGGTCTACTTTCATTCATATATTACAGGCTTACAGCACTGGCGAACTCAAGGCGGAGTTTGTAACGTTATTCTTTGGTGCGTTTGCTCTTAGCTATCAACCCTGTTATTACGGAGATTTGCTCGTTGAAAAGGTAATTTAGTACGTTCCTGCACACAATTTTGTCCAGCCAAACATGGGGATTTTGGCAATACTTTCACCATTTAAATGTCAATGAAGATAGCCGAAAGTACAGAAATTATGACCCCACGAGGGAATTATGAATTTAACAAAATGTCGTTTGGGCTATCCGTAGCATCTCCTATATTTCAATACACAACAAATTGACAGTTACAAAACATAAGTATAAATTATAAAATTTTATGCACAGAGCTCTGAGCTGCGTGACGCAGTGTACATGAGCAATTGGGAAGTGTTGTATGAAAAGAAGACACGCAGCACACTATTAATACTGATGACACGCATGACACGCACCGTCGCCATTCGCTCGATCTTCGTCACCGTTTGCCTGACCGCATTTTCTGATGTAAGAAAAGAAATTATACATGATTTTTATTTGAAATTTTTTTGGGGCATGGGTATTGGTAGACTGGGAACGGTAGACAAATAAAGAATATTTCAGTTGATTTTTCCTGGGCATACTGTAGAAATCAGTAGTCACTATAATCCAACTCGGGACAGGATGGCAGTAAGTTAAAAACTACAAATTAAGTGTAATTGTTTCAGGATCTTTTTTTTTTTACAGGTTTGCCACGATTCGTATGCTTTGTTCAATCTTCTTTGTGCAGCGCTTTAAGCAACAAAAAAGGAAAAAAAAAAAAAAAAAACTTTATAAAACGAACCTCACAATTTCACCAAACACAAGAAAAAACGAACAACAAACAACACAACACAATCCTAAGAAACACACATAACACACACACTATCTCAACGATATTATAATTATGTTACTTCGTAACCTACCTATGCATACTTTTTCTGTTATGAAAACTTTAAAAGTTTTTAAAAATAATTTAAATAGTTAGAAATTTTAATTAATATCCTTGAATAAAATAAAAATACGTGTACAGTCGTACAAGGATCTTTTGGCGCGTGGGTGACATTGACAGCACAGATTACCTAGTATACATGTCCGTTAGGTTATTATAATTAAAAACAATACACCCAATGCTATCTAAACCGATACGTTTATTTAAGTACCGACCCACTTAGATTATTCTCCTGAAACCATACTTCCTTCTCTACTACCACAGAATATATAATAGTACTAGTACTACAACAGTTTATAAAATATGCAACAGAGTTGAGTAACTAGCAGAGTGACCTAAGAAAACTGCACAAGATAAACAATGTAGGAACTAAGTTCACCAACAAACTAAAAGTCGGGTAATATTTCAGTACCACCACGCTTATAGTGAAAGTGGCGAAAAAAGGAACTAACGCGGCCATCATGGCTGCCAACTCAAAAACTCCTTGTATAACGAAATAGAATCGCAATGCGTGTGACCTCCAGAGTAAAAACTTCTTGTACAGTGCCACATGCCACCGTGGCTTATCTGTTCAGGCGGCGATATTAGGTACTAAAATTTGGCTAGGTTACACTGACAGCGATTGTAACAATGACAGCTTTAGTGGCGCCCTGACAGCTGAACAGTGGAATGTGTCTTTGGCTGCCTAAGCGATATTTTTGGCAGTTCCCTCAACATTCAGCGCCCCCGCCCACTTTCATTGCCCCCGCCCACTTTCATTATAAACGTGGTGGCACTGTACAAGCGAGAAACTTCTGAAGTTTACTTCTTGCAAGGCTAATAAACAAGTTTAAGATTCGAACAAAAAAGACCGCGAGGTTCACAATTTCACAATTATTCTTTGTCACAGAGAAAGCTTTATTATTTCGAAAGTTAGCATCAGCTTCATGCCCTAGTTTGGAACTCTCATTCCCTTTTAAACAAAGGCTTTTGTAGCCACCTTTCGGCACCATAATGAATGAGTCAGGTCCAAAACTTCATCTTATGAGAACTTCTATAGACCTCCTTCTTTAGCCAGTGGGTCTTCGAGTCGAACCAAGAGTTTTCAAACCGACTAGTAGCACACAGCTATTAGGCCTCTGACATGGTTTGAGTAACGACCACTATCAAAGACAGCCAGTGGGACCGACGGCTTTACGTGCCCTCCGAAGCACGGAATCCTTTTTCTTTTTGGATAATCAGGCGATTTAGCCTGCAATGACCTAACGAAACGAAAATCTCACAGTGATAAATTAACAAATATCAAATTTGTGTTCCCTGAGAATCGAACCCAGGACCTCCGGATCGGGAGCCGATGGCTCAGACCACTAAACTACAGAAGCAGTTACTTCATTTTATGAGACCAAACGATGATGATGTGCTGGTGACGTGGTGACCTTTTGCCATCATTGCTCATTGCGGTTTTGTTTAAGTATAATTATAAAATATCGTTACAAAGTTTTCGCGGAGAACAATCGAATATAAGTACGACCTCTTACCCTAGTGGCTAACGGCTTAACGTGCCTTCCGAAGCACGGAAAAAGCGCCGAATAAACGTACATATTAAATTCGAAAACCGAAAAACACATAAGTACTTACTTACGTGGTGGTGAGATTCGAACCACAACCTCCCCGCTCAGGAGGCAGCCGCCCTATCCACTACACCATCGGGCTCCAAATAATACCTACTAAGTAATAGGCACTGAGCCGATATCGAAGTGAAATAAATTGTGGACTTTATTGATTTCCAATAACACCTTCGTGAATTTCTCTGTTAAGTTAATCCAACTTTACGATTGGAAAGGACCTTAAACTTAAAGAGCGTTTTACAGGTGCCGGTAAAGCGAGGTAGGAATTGAAAAACGACCATGCTACGGCTAGTATAAATTTTCGTCCAACAATATTAAGTTTTGTCATAAAACATTTTATGAAAAATAATAACTCCCTTATCCGGATACGGAGTGTAAGGGACAGCGCATCAGAAACTGATAGGTTGCTCAGTCAACAGAACTGAACGAGTTTCACCAGGAAATTCGTTCAGGAAATATTTTTTTTTACTTTCTCATACAAAATGACTGCCTCGATCAGACAATTTGAAAAATCAAAAAAAAACCTGAAAGAATTTAGTTGACTGTACAGCCCCTCAGTTCTGGTACTATGTCCCTTACACCCGGTAATCACTTCGTAATATCAGGCAACGAAAATCCTTTGGTTTTAATTATTAAAATTACAAATACATATTTGAATCATACGATTTACATTCAAGGAAAAGCAATTACTTATTACACACTAATATCCCTATGAACAGATGTAGGTAATCCTGCTCTCTTTGATCTATACCCTTGATTATAAGTGCGTCAAAATCAGTTAATCTAAAACTCAGAACACCGTAGTACGCTCCGCTCCGACACATTAATTAACTGTAAAAGACCCGAAGGTTCTAGCAGACGGACTGCAAATCAACTTCGATCTAACTTCCAAAATGCAGTTCAGATGCAGTTTGAATGTGTCGTAGTTCGTAGTTATACTGGCTCTGTGGTCTAGTGGTCGAGCCGTAGTTTTACGATCCGGATGTCCCGGGTTTGATTCCAAGTAACAACTGTAAGTTAATATTCACGTTTGAAGTATTATTTGAAAGATTTTAAGTTATTTATAATGGACTCTATATAAAACAAATATGATTTAATGGTGGATTCTTTTTTACATATGTCTAATACGTTCTTACGAACATACGAACTTTGTATTCCTTTCGAGGCTTCACTTCCATAGCTTCAAATCAGTTTTTCTTTTAGTCGAATTGGAAAAGTACAAAGTTGTAAAGACGAACTGAATAATAGCTGACAAATGAGAGGACACTTTCAGTAGATATAAAAGTTTTAACTGTACAAGGACTGACTTTATTGTTTGAGTGGTGTAGTAGGTGCGCGTGCGAAGTCATGGAACCTCACAGTTTTAAGTTTTCCTGCGGACTTATGATTCGCCCCTAAAAAAGAGTTTTGCACGAGTTTTGTCTTCGCATTATCTCTTACTATTAAGCCCGATGGTGTAGTGGATAGGGCCGCTGCCTTCTGTTTAGGAGGTCGTGGTTTGAATGCCACCACGTACCAATGTGATTTCGGTTTCCGAATTTCATATGTATGTACAGTCAGGAGTACGATTATCAGACCCTGGCTTTTGCACAGTTTTACGGCGAAGCAAAACATTGTGAGGAAAGCTGCACACATGCACCTATACGAAGAAATTCAAAGGTTGTGTGTGAATTAAACCAATCCGTACTGGGCACACGTGGTCGACTAAAGCCCGATTCGCCCTAAATTCAGGGTTCACTAAAAACTAATCCCGCCAAGTTGGCCGATCTGTGGGAGATTGGCCGCCATTAGCAAGAACAAGCAGAAACAAAACTTCTTACACTTCCGCTAATACAGGGAAACTGTTCTCCTTCAAATATTTGCTCATAATTAGAAGTCGTGAAAGTTCGAAATGGACCGTACCGTTTTACCTTTTACGAAACACGAAACGGAACGTAGTTCAGTAGTTTCAGCAGTAAACCTTGGGTATAACGCGACCACATTAAAATTTCTTCCACGTAAGATTTTAAACTTAAGATTAAGGCATTCCAACGGCTCTATTGTTGCTTTAAATAGCGTGACGTTGTCAGCAGATGAGAAAATACAGAATGCTCCAGTGTCGCGATGTGACATATAGGAATATAGGTATATATCGTCTAATTACGTGCAAAAAAGAAAGTGACTTTTCTGTATTTTTATAGCGACATCAAAAAATAACTACTTTGCTAATGTGCCACTAAAATACGCGACCTACGAGTATAGGTACCTACTTCCATGCTGGACTGGGAGTGATAGAAAAACGTAGAATGTGCCAGCTGCATCTCCTCCCGGGCATGCTATGTAAAAACCAGCTAAGGGATTTGAGGGTTTCAGTATATTGTAATTTAAGCGATGGGCTGACAATCTCAGATCTATCTTAAACAACCCTCAAAACTTGTCAGACGTGACGGAACGACCTATATTTGGGTCATTGACGCTCTGCCTACCCCATTAGGGAGTTTCAGTAACTGTCTACACTAAACTTTTCTTAATTATGTGATCGTAGGTAAGTGTGAAATAGAGTCAAATGGAGTGCGAGGGCAAATGACGTTTGGCAATCTCGGCTATATTGTTGTTTTTAAATTCATCCTTAACGAATAGGCAACGGTACTAAGCCCTACAGCCTAATCTTTTATTTTCTCATTCTGAGATGATTTTATTTAATAAGGCATTAAGCCAAGTCTGTAATCTTATCTTTAACTTTGACAGTCATATATTTTCTATGGTGTAACACCAAATAGCCTCATGCAATTTGTATGAAAACGGCCGGTTCTCATTTCAGTAGTCGTGTAATGCCAAAAGCTTAACTGGATTCGAAGCGGTGGACCGCGGTCCAGGTATTCATTATAGCAGCGTGTGTATTCAACCGACTCTTGTGCCTACTTAGTACTTTATTAAGGTCCAAAATAGCACTGCTTTAAATTCTGGAACAGCTGGTGAATTTCCAACGGGTTGTAGTGTACATTTTAAATAGAAAGGTTGAAGGTAAGCGTATTCTAACGTACTATGTAGACAAAATAAGCGGTTACTTGAACGTGGTTTGACGTATTTTTAACGAGGTAGGGCTAATAGAACTTCTGCTGAACATAGTCATACATACATACATACATAAATCGCCTTTATCCCTAATGGGGTAGGCAGAGCGAAAACGACCCAAAAGTCGTTCCGCCACGTCTGACAAGTTTTGAGGGTTATTACAGGTGATTAGGTATGTATATTGCTATAGTGACCGGTTGTCAGCCCATCGCCTAAATTGCAATATACTGAAACTCTCGAATCCCTTAGCTGCTTTTTACAGCATGCCTGCGAGGAAATGCAGCTGGCACATTCTATGTTTGACATAGTCATACCTTTTTCTATGGTCATACTTTTTCCGTTGGCTGAAAAATACGAACTACCACCAAAAGACACCCTCTCACCGGAGTCCGGCGCAAAACAGCTTGCTGTGTTCCGTCTGGGTTAGCTCGCTCCATCGTCGACTCTGTCCCGGTCATCGCTGAACTTTGTGTCTAGAGTAAAGAGCTAACCCATTCCAAGTAAAAAAGAGGAAAATACGAATATACTTTTAAAAAGCCACTTACCTACCCCCTTTAAGGCTGTTCTTTGCTAAAGACGTGTGTGTTGCATTGCAGGATAAACTACCCACTTAAAGAGACTAGAGCCATACATTTTATTCTAAATGCATTTCCTAGACAAAACTAACTTTACTCTTGGTTTAAAATTTATGTGCCATTAGCACTCTTATGTTTTGCGCAATAAGGTTGAATATTACTCTTGGTAGAGTTTTAGTGTGATATAGAAAGTTTGTTTTGAAATGTTTAACTCTTTAAAAAGATAAGCATACCTCATCCTTATATCATAATATTCGGGAAGTAAGACTATAGTACTCGTATTAGTACTAAGTTGTCTTTAAATTAAAACTTCTAACTGCTAAGCACCTTTTTTATTCCAAAACTTTTTCTAGAGCAGATGAGAAACTCTTAATTTATAGAAAGGATAAATAAATATTTCAGTGTATTTATTACTTCATTCCTTAGCTTCATTAATTATTTTTAGGGAGAAAAAACTTGAGTTAGTGTGAGTTAGTGATAGACGAGATGACGTCATAAAGAGTTTCCGCACATGTCTCTACGACAGAGCTGAATTTAGAAAACATTTACTGAACTGAACTGAACAAAGCTTCATGGAAATTATATTTGGCTTCCAAAAATAACTTTGCTTTTAAATGCAACTGTACGAGTAAATGCGAAATCGCATTTAAACTCGTCCCCGGCGGCGAGCTGACATTGTATTTTTCAGTACCAAGGCTCCAGAAACGCTGAATTATGGCGCCCCTTGTCTCAAGAGGTTGCATTAACCTTTTTAGTATATTACATTGCTCTAAGAATAAAGAGAACAGTTGGTTTGCAGAGATCGTGGCTAGGTAGCGTTTTCTGCAGAATAAAGTATCGATGCACGTCATTTGTGTCACTACGCCAGAGTGTGTGCACGTTCATGTGTGAGGTTTCATACAATTTCCTGCGATGTTAAAAATTGTATATCCATGGTATGGTCGTAAATAAGAACTTTACATAAATAAAACGAGCAAACAAAATATTTGAAATAATTTGGCGCAATTAATTCAAACAATAAAATTCTTACATGGACGTCGATTCCCAATACACCGCACCAGCTTCGCCCAGCAAGTGTTCCTGGTACAGCGTTCAGAATTTCACGTCCAAACAGAACCGCTTCTTTTCCAAGCGGTTTTTACGACCCTTGATACGGCCCTGTCTGAAAGTAACCGAACACAACAATAAAATGTCAGATAAAGGCGGGAACATCAAGTTTACGACACACTCGCAGAGTTTAACCTCTCAGTCAATCTGACAGCTTCTTTTAAGAAAACAGCAAAAAATCAAAATCGTTCGATAAAGTACTCTGGTCCACTGATTAGAGAAAGTCGCTGAGCGCTAGCCGCTAGCTCCATTTACTCTTCTGTGCTCTGGTCAAATCAGTTGAATGAACGAACGGAAATCAGACTCTTTAAAAAGTATACTGGGTGTAAGGGACAGCGTACCAGAAACTGATAACTGAGGCTTTAGGACCACTTGTCTCACCGATTTGTACCACAGGTGGTGGTATAATGGCCTCGATTCGGAAATAGCTTCAACCTAACTAATTTAAGTTTAGTCCTGTCACTTTCTCAAATTTGAATAAAATAGAGACAGCAACACAACAGTTGATTATAATTGTGTCAAACTGACGTATAACGCTCAAAATAAGTCAAATTAAGTTGTGATGTGAAAGGGTCCCAACTAAAATGCGTTTCGTTTCGTGCATTCGATCTATGTGACAGGTTTATAATAAGTCCGTCTATACTGCCATCCTTTTCTGTTCGCTCGAGATGGAAAGTGACAGGACTAAACTTAAATAAGTTAAGTTGGTTCTGTAACCGAATCGGCAGCATTATCCCATCTGTACCACCGAGAAGTAGCGGTTGTTGAACTCGCCGAAACTGACGAGACTTCCCCAGACTGCTCTATCTTGAGCACGATGGGTGCTGGCCTGTAGAGTCTCTTTTATAATCCCGGAAACGGCCCATCGCGTAGGCAAACATCCTTTGCTCCTATTTCCTCCTATACGGCCACGGCCAGTCTTCTTCTTCTTCTTAGCGAGTGGATTTTCGAGTCGAACAACGACCCGATAAACCCTGATGTCAGAGTTTTCAAACCGCCTAGTAGCACAGCTATAGGCCTCTGACATGGTTTCAGTATCGACCACTATCAAAGACAGCGACCGGGACCGACGGCTTAACATGCCCTCCGAAGCACGGAATCTTTTTCCTTATCGGACAATCAGGTGATTCAGCCTGCAATGTCCTAACTAAACTGGAGAAAACCTCACAAAGTGATAAATTGACAAATATCAACTTTGTGTTCCCCCCCTGGGAATCGAACCCAGGACCTCCGGATCGTAAGCCCACAGCTTAGACCACTAGACCACAGAGGCAGTCATGACAAACTCTTCTGGGTTTTCCCCTCTTCTCCAGACCGTATGACCGAAGACTGCAAGGACTCGCTGACTGCAGATGTGGTAGACAGTCGGATTTTAATACCCAGCTCGTCGGGGATAGATTCATTTGTGCGACGCTCGGTCCAGGATATTTGGAGCATTTTTCGCAAGCTTCACATCATGAATGCATCTATTCTTTTCAGGGTTCGGGCTTTGAGTTTAAAAAAAAAACCTAATCTTTGTTTAGCGGTTGGATACCTCTGTTCCTCCATCTCGAGTCTCTTCACCTAAGCTTTTGACATTCTGGGCTCTTCTAAGCTATTTCGTATAGGCCACAAGTAAAATCAAACCCTGCGTATTGTTAAAGCGTGTTTCGAACGCAGCGTGTCTATACAAAAGGTTCCACTTAGGTGCTTGGTACTCAACAACAAGCGCCTTTAAAGAACATTTTGTATAATAACGACGTTTGAAGGTTTCTAGCCTGCTAGTTTGATAAAAATACACTTTAGTATTCGCAAGGCTTCCTATACCCAAGCAAACTCTGACTGAGCTTAGGTGGAAATAGTATATTAGGCAACGAGGGAATAAAGCAGTGTCTAACGTCACGGGCAGCATATTGAATCCTGAGCGGAATGAAGGATTCTAGGATTAATTCCCGAGCGCAGCGAGGGAATTAAATCTTTAATTCCTGAGCGAAGCGAGGGAATTATGACAAGAATCCTGAATGTAGCGAGGGATTCAAGTCTGCCCAAGGCGAAGACACATTTATTCCCGAGGAGCATACTATATTTTACACACCTACTGCACAGATTACTTAGACGGTGGCAGGCGTCTGTAAGATAATAAAGCTCAGAAATATACCTAATCATGTAATATTGATACATAAATAAATATTGAAAACATACCAGAAGCAACAGATCCGAAAGTCAATTCACACTCACTGAACTACACTTCACGTTCACAATCCACTACCTACGTATTTTTCCAAAAAACGAATTGATCGTATTTAACATATTCAACATAAATAACAAAATACGATAAAATACTAGTCACAATGTCTTCTGGAGTCAAAATATTAATTTCACTCGACAATTTACGAAATGGAAGTAATAATCAATGAGAGAAAAACTTTTGCAAAATCAAACCGCGTTTTCTTTTTTTTAGTTTCTTTTTTTTATACAAAGCAAAGAGCACATACAGATAACTAGTCATACAGCCTTTTTACACTCGCCGGGAGGCGCAGAAGGCGAGTGTGGCAACAGTTTTAATACACACACAGCCATATTTTTTTTTTCTGAAAATTATTTTCTTAGTAGTTCACATGACATTCCAAATTCAAATCACATAATAACCCTTGGGCTATTAAGGATTTCCATACAACTTTAAATCCCTTGGGATTATTTTCTTGCTTTAAACGCAAGTTCCTTGATACATTATGTTGATATAATAATGCAGAGGTGTGTAAAGATTTTTAAAAGCTTTCTCGAATGTTTTCTTGAATTGTTTTCTTTAGTCGTTGTCTGAACGGAAGGTTCTCTCTCCTCAACTTTAATTAAAACATTAACCAAATGCAACCCCTTTTTTTAGCATTTTAAATTTTTTGCCACGGAGAGAGGGAGTCGGTTCGGAATGGACTGGTAGGATAAGAGAAATGTGTGGGACCTAGAACGGGAGGGACGGTAGGGGAAAAAAATCCTCTGCGCAGACGAAGTCGCGGGTAAAAGCTATTAGCTTAATTATAGACCTTTCGAAGCGATTTCATGGCACTAGCCCTTAAAATTCGTCGCTCTCAGCTCGAAAATTAAGTGGTTGATTTTAATATAATGTTCATTAACAATGGCCGCTTTTATAATTTAAAATTGGAAAAGCTCTTAGCTTTTTCATGCTCAATAATGGAAAAGGACAATGGGCAAAAGGGAATTATTTTTTATGGTCACTTTAACATGGTTATTTTCATCGGGACGGATTTTGATAATACTTGTCCCGAATCATATTCCAAGAATTTACTTTCATTTCCTACAAGTCCTATCAATGTTAGCATCTTGGACCAAGTTCCATACATTTTTGCCCATTGTCCTTAAATTCTATGCAAGGGATTCAGGTGACAGACGAATCAAAAACACCTGGCTTCACTTAACGAACATGTTGCTATAGTACATTACGATATAAGTGCGGTGGGTTGATCATTACATCCGAGGCGATATTGCTAGCCCGAGCCGTAGGCGAGGGCTACAAGAAAGCAGAGGCTGTAATTATCAAACCGCACGTATGTCGTACGACGTTTTATAACATATTTGCGAGGAAATAGCTAAAAAATTAAAACAATACAGCGAAAAGAAAAAACGCGCGGAATGATTTTTACTCGTTCACAATCACAAATTAGGATGCGCGCGCATCAACGCTTTCTTTTTTAAGCCATAGTACAAAGAAACAAAAACCAGCCAGTATTACTAATAAAGTAAATTAATATTTTTTTGATTTTGTTACAGATAAATGTTGTAATTTATTGTAAAAATTAATTAAATCTAAGAATTAAATGTTATTTTATCATACTTTATCTCCCAAAGTTAATTTTATTTATAAAATGTTGACCACTTTTCTGTCATAAAAACTCTTTGCTAAGATTTTAAAAAGTACCGTTCGATAAACCGTGCGTTTTCCTTAATTGAAAAAAAAAACTCGTGTGTTTTACAGCACTCGTGCATTTTACATTACGATTACGCACAAGTACGTAATAAGATACAATACAATATTGAAATTATTGGTGTAATAAGAGACCCTTTACGAGCAAATGTGTTATAATAGTAGATTTTATTACGTGGGAGTAAAATAATATTTTTAAGGCGAGGGCGCTTTTTTGAATCCAGAGCGAAGTGAGGGATTCTAGAGTAGAATCCCGAGCGTAGCGAGGGATTCTAAAGTAGAATCCTGAACGTAGCGTGGGATTCAAAGTACGTCGCCCGAGCCAAAAATATTTTTGCTCCCGAGTGATACACTCTACTTTTCATCCCCATCTATGAGAAAAAAAGGCGCCTAACTAACACTTGTAAATTTAAATATTATAGAATAAGAATGTTATAGGTAGGTACTTTCACTGCTAGAAGACTTCATTTTGAATATTTAATAATTCGTAAAAAGAATCGAAAACGCGGGCTCCCTATAAAAGCCTGCTGTCCACTCGTGCCGTAGTTCGTGCATTTTCAATATGTTTTTTTTTTAATCAGCCGTCGCGCAGTCTAACCAGCCAGTGTACCATTATTTGAATGAGGAGGAAAACTGCCTTTTACTCCCGCTAGGTGTCGCATGGGCGACTGTACCTTGAGAACTGTCAAATTGTACCAACTTTTGTAAACAAATTGAATATTTTTAGAATATTATCAGTAAATGTCACAATGCAGTGCATTTAATTGCAAAAATAGGGGAATTCATTTGTTTTCCAAAGATTACAAATAAAGAAAACAGTGAGAGACAGTGGGAAAAAAAATTACGTATTAAAAACTTCAATGCAAGTGATGCAAGTTGAATGTGTTCAGCGCATTACAAAGAAAGTGATTATATTGAAAAAAATATCGTTTATGTTAAAAAAACTGATAAAATCGCAATACACATGTGACATTGACACGAAATAAGGTACAGTCGCCCAGAGCGCCATCTGTATTTAGCTTTTAGTTTGGCTCCTCGTTCCGCGACAGTCATGCCAAATCAAGAAAAAAGAAAAAGAGGTTCCAAATTCAAAAAGTGCGATTAAAAGTTCTTTTAATCGCACTTATTTTCATAAAGAGGATTAAAATCTCATTTTTACCCGGCTCGGACAGTCTTTAGCAAAGAGTAGAGTAATAGTACCTATGTCGCTTAGAAGCATCAACTTTAGGCGCACTTATATGCGATTAAAGTCGTCGTTTTCGAATAGATGGGATGAAATAGTAGATTTTATTACGTGGGAGTAAAATAATATTTTTAAGGCGAGGGCGTTTTTTTGAATCCAGAGCGAAGTGAGGGATTCTAGAGTAGAATCCCGAGCGTAGCGAGGGATTCTAAAGTAGAATCCTGAACGTAGCGAGGGATTCAAAGTACGTCGCCCGAGCCAAAAATATTTTTGCTCCCGAGTGATACACTCTACTTTTCATCCCCCTCTATGAGAAAAAAAGGCGCCTAACTAACACTTGTAAATTTAAATATAATAGAATAAGAATGTTATAGGTAATTTCACTGCTAGAAGACCTCATTTTGAATATTTAATAATTCGTAAAAAGAGTCGAAAACACGGACTCCCTATAAAACCCTGCTGCCCACTCGTGCCGTAGTTCGTGCATTTTCAATATGTTTTTTTTTTAATCAGCCGTCGCGCAATCTAACCAGCCAGTGTACCATTATTTGAATTCGACTTCTAACTATTTTGTTTTCGTTCCGCGTCAGTCATGTCAAATCAAGAAAAAAGAAAAAGAGGTTCGAAATTCAAAAAGTGCGATTAAAAGTTCTTTTAATCGCACTTATTTTCATAAAGAGGATTAAAATCTCATTTTTACCCTGCTGGGACAGTCTCTAGCAAAGAGTAGAGTAATAGTACCTATGTCGCTTAGAAGCATCAACTTTAGGCGCACTTATATGCGATTAAAGTCGTCGTTTTCGAATAGATGGGATGAAAAATATTTTTCGTGTTCCGCAGCCACACATTCTTTGTCTCTCAGAGTTTGAATACCAGATAGGTAATCTGTGAAAGCGACCGCCGTACGTAGAACAATGTGAATATGTGAATCGGCTTGTAAATTAAACTCTTGTGCTCCAAAATAAGAAGAGTAAAATCCTAGTGAGTGACCAAAATTAAGACTTGGCTTAAAGGACTTGAATCCAAGCCATAAAATATTCAAAAAAAAAAATAAGCAAAAAATAAATAAATTTCTGAACGACCAGACGCCAATTTTGACGTTGTCAAATGTGCCTTTCGCATCGCATTTCCGTCGCAAAATATTGGAGATTATCGTGTAATTTCCTCGTTTTATAAGAATAATTTGCGTGAAACATAATTTACGAACATGGTGGCGAGGGTGGCAGGTGTTTTCGATGAAAAATTGACTGAGGCCATAGCTAATTCAAAAATTTTGGTGGTTGGTGCCGGCGGTATAGGTTGTGAGATACTGAAGAACCTCGTTTTGACCGGCTTTCCATACATTGAGATCGTGAGTATTACTCGCCAAATTCCTATAATGTATCTGCTATTGATCTTTGAGTATATATTCGGTAAATTTGCAGATTGACCTCGACACTATTGACGTAAGCAACTTGAACAGGCAATTTCTGTTCCACAAAGAACACGTCGGGAAATCAAAGGCGCAGGTAGCTAAGGAAAGCGCTTTGAGCTTCAACCCTAATGTGACGATCGAAGCGCATCACGACAGCGTTATCAGGTATGTATTGATAAATAAGACTTTTAGGTTATGTGTGAGTTATATTATGTTTGTTACCACTAACCGCAAAAACTACTTAATTCATTTGAATAAATCCTTCACTATTCGAGAACTAAGTCCACTCTGGGTGCTATAGGTTACTTGGGTTAGATCTTATAATAACTCTCCTTCTTTGAGGTTAACAGAGGTGAGGCTATGGAGGTGCCTTTGGGCTTGGCCTGAAATGCTTAACAAAAAAAAATATAAAAACCACTTCTCAAATTTATCCCACCCAAGCATAACTTTTATTAGCTTCTTTATTTTCATGTTTTCAAAACACTGTTTTCAGCAATGACTATGGAGTGAGCTACTTCAAGCAATTCAACCTGGTGTTGAATGCGCTTGACAACCGCGTGGCCCGGAACCATGTGAACCGAATGTGCCTAGCCGCTCGCATCCCTCTCATTGAGACTGGAACTGCTGGATATGCAGGACAGGTATATTATTATTTTATTATGTTATGTTATACAGGTGTAAAAAATTTTAAAAAAAAAACAGATTTTTCAGCTATGTATAACTCAAAAACTATAAGGGCTTGAGAAAATATTTGTATAGGAGATATGTTCCTTATAAAATTACCTTTGCCTTTTACAGTTTAGTGACGCAATGGATTGTTAAATAAATTCTATTTCTATTTGTTTAAGGTTGAATTGATCAAGTATGGCCTAACCCAGTGCTACGAATGCCAGCCCAAAGCCCCTCAGAAGACATTCCCCGGGTGCACCATCCGGAACACTCCGTCAGAGCCGATCCACTGCATCGTGTGGGCCAAGCATCTCTTCAACCAGCTGTTTGGAGAGGAAGATCCAGACCAGGTATGTGTAATGTCAGCCCAAAGCCTCTCAGAAGACATTCCCATTTACATATTGGACCACCATTACATCTCGTTTTTAAGGACCACTTACCAATAATTTTGGTATGCCAGGCTCGTACCAAAATTTTTTTTTTAGAACACATACGGTCTTTTATATAGAATGAGTATTAATGGTCTTTCTCTCATATAGAATGAGTATCAGTGGTAAAATCTTCAATGGTCTTTCTCCAGGACGTTAGCCCCGACACGGCGGACCCCGAGGCGGCGGGCTCAGCCGGCGCCTCCGCCCTCACGTCCGACAGCACGGAGGCAGGCAACGTGGAGCGCCGCAGCACCCGCACCTGGGCTGCTGATACCAACTACGATCCGGAGAAACTGTTCTCCAAGCTTTTTGGAGATGATATCAGGTAGACCTTCGTAGCCGATAGATGGCGTCACATCAAGAAACACAAGTTCTGAAACGCGGTATCGAAGTTTTTTCAGATTGGATTCTGGTCACCTCAGTGGGTCCCCTGGTCAAAATACCCAACAAGCGAGCGCGTGATTTCACATTATAAAGTGGGATCTGCAAGTAGCGAACTAGACTTTTTGCTTTATTGCCCCAAGTACATTAACTTGAGTGCGGTATTTTACGAAATCACAATTCCAGATACCTGCTGTCCATGGAGAACCTGTGGAAGAAGCGTCGCCCCCCCACCCCCCTGCAGTGGGACGCGCTGCCCGGCAAGGACGGCAAGGACGCGCCCGCAGCCGCGCATACTGGACTACCCGACCAGCGCGTGTGGTCCATACACGAGTGCGCACAGGTGAGAAGCGTCGCCACCTACTGGGCGGCCTGGGCGGCCTGAGCGGCCTGAGCGGCCTAGGCGTCCTGGGCGGCCTGGGCGCCCGCCGCGCTCATAAGTAATCTGTGCTACTACCTTGTGTTGTGTGTGTTGGATGAGTTCAGCCTAACTCATTCATAAATGGAAGACTGCTAAAAGAGACAGATTCTACTCCAAACCACCCCAAAAAAAAGAATATAAATATTAATAATGGCTTATCTTATTATCCAGGTGTTCGCAGCATCGTGCAAATCTCTTCAAGCCGACCTGCAGTCTCGTCCGGCCGGCGACCACCTGGTGTGGGACAAGGACGACAAGAGTGCGATGGACTTCGTCACCGCTTGTGCCAATATCCGAGCGCACATCTTCAATATACCCACCAAGTCACGCTTCGAGATCAAATGTGAGTTTAGTATTTTGGTTCAGTTCAGCTGCCTATATACATTGCTGCCGAGTTAGCCGCCGGCGTCATGACATTATAGTAGATTGTTACACAAGGGTAGTTATACATCAATAGCATACGAGGGTATTGGTGCCCGACCGCAGCGAGGGCACCAAGAAAACGAGTATGCTATTGATGTTAACACCCGAGTGGAACACACTGCTTTACATATCTCATGCCCTATTATATGGTCTTTGGAAAGCGGGGTAACTATGTTGGCAAAAATTCCCAAGGGAAATTAAGAAATTTTAAAAAAAGAACTGTCATTTTGTCTTCCTGTGGGGAGAAAGTAAATTCCATATATTTTTGCCGCCCGCATATGTTCGCTTGGATTTACGTACTTTCTTTCCCTTTTTTAAGTAAGAACTAATATACTTTCCGAATAGGTGTAGTATAAAGGTTACTTGTTACTTAGCGCTTGGAGTTAAGTTTGGGTTTCGTGCGGACTGCTCCTCTGCCACCTATGCCGTTTGTCTGTTGGGCTTTCTACATAACGCGGTAGATAACTTATAAGCTTAGATATTTTTTGTCTTTTGCCACAGAATATATAATAGTATTATAGTACTAGGGCTTTTGCAGTATACATTTTTCTAGCTTATTCTAGTTATTCCCCTCCGAGGTTTCGCGCCAGAACGTCTTTTACTAGGCGTTTTACGCTCTACCTACCCTGTAAGATATAAAGATGTGACTTTATGTATTAAACTTACCCATAAATTACTTATCTATTATATTGAAATTCCAGCGATGGCCGGCAACATAATCCCGGCCATAGCGACGGCCAACGCCATAGTGGCTGGGTTAGCCGTGCTCCGAGCACAGTCAGTACTGAAGGAACAGATACAAACATGCACCAGCGTGTATCTGAGACCCAAGGTCAACCATCGCGGACAACTCTTTGTGCCCGAGAAAAGTAAGTTATAAAGTTATAATTAACAAGAAAAAACCCAGGACAGCCCGGATGGTGTAGTGGATAGGGCCGCGGCCTTCTATGCAGGAGGTCGTGGTTCGAATCCCACCACGTACTAATGTGTTTTTCGGTTTTCGAATTTCATATGTACGTTTATTCGGCGCTTTTACGGTGAAGGAAAACATCGTGAGGAAACCTGCACACACCTACGAAGAAATTCAAAGGTTGTGTAACCTAATCTAGGATTGGGTCTGGTTTCCTTTCTGGGTTGCGGAGGTCAGATGGCAGTCACTCTGTGTAAAAACCAGTACCGTTCAATCACCTAGATTAGGTAGCCGACCCCGAGAGATACGGGACAAAGGCTAGGAAGATGAACAAGAAAAAACCCTGATTTAGGTCCCTATTTGGGTTTTTGTTTTTTGCATAATAATGCGGGAAGGAAAGGAGCGAATAAGGTTTATGCATACAAAATATTATCTGTCTTTGAACTTATTTACAAAAAATATCGAAAATAATAATAACAACAGTGAAAACAGAAATTAAATTGATCAAGAAATCACCGAGATATACCATCATAAAGCTAGTCCATCTATCTCTCTCTTCGGAACGAAATTTTATTTGGAAGTAGTATGGCGCTCGTGTAATAACGTCACATTTACACGTTAAAAGCATTATAAATTTGTGAGTATTTTGTGATTCTTTTCACATTTATTTTCGCATGGTGACAACAATTCTTATATAAGTCATGCATATACCTTATTGAGCTGATCCGGCGAGACAATAGTCAGGGGATATTTTTTAAATGCTTTTCCGTCAGAATGATGTTTGCCGATTCCACTAATTATTTATTTCGCCTATATAAATGTCTTGTGTTGGTATTAGACTATTTGGTTATGATAAGGATTGCTATTCAACTAAACCTCACGTGACAGGAAGGATATCCGAGAGAGTAAAATAAATGTCGTATTGTTTCAAAGGACAGGATAATGAAACAAACAGTCATCAAGTCTTCAAGCTATTCATTGTTTAACATTCATAGTTATCTAGAGCTTAGGGTGCATAGATTTGACACGGCACAACTATTTTTTACGCAAGTTTAAAAAAAAAACTAGAATCATGTAGGTCAAGAAATGCTCACAAATGTTCTGCCGGATATACAGGGTGTTAATTTAATTGCGTGCCATAGCTTAGGGGGTGTTTCAGTAACGTAAGAGGAGCTTATAAAAAATATTTCAAAAATCCAAATCAAAAAAATAAAGCTAACAATAGTCGGTACGTTTTTATAAAGATTCCCAGAGCTGCGTCAGGCCGCCGCGCTATAACGTGACTATAACCAATTCCACGCGATTATCATTGGATGATAGCGACTCGCGCGGGCTCGGTTGTAGCGCGGCGTCCAGACAGCACTTGGAATCATAATAAATACCGACTATTGAATTTTTTGTTTTTTTGAGTTGGTTTTTTTTTATTATTGGCTCCTTTTACGTTACTGAAACCCCCCTAAGCTATGGCACG
This sequence comes from Scrobipalpa atriplicella, assembly GCA_029255725.1. Lineage (NCBI taxonomy): Eukaryota > Metazoa > Arthropoda > Insecta > Lepidoptera > Gelechiidae > Scrobipalpa > Scrobipalpa atriplicella. The sequence goes on from JARACY010002689.1 coordinate 39,979, forward strand.
CAATTAAATTAACACCCTGTATATGAATGTAATTGATTTTAGGGTTGAGCAAAATTTTCCCATTTTCTATGTTTATGGGATAAACTAAAGATCTATCAACATAAACAACTTTCTAATTCAAAATATAATTTCCAGCTCTAACGGCACCGAACCCTAAATGCTACGTGTGCGCGCCAAAA
>JARACY010002690.1:0-40147 GCA_029255725.1 Scrobipalpa atriplicella
GAAGCGGTGAAGAAGCTTCAGATAGAAGTTATTGTTCATAAGGAATTTTCAATAGAGCGATGGACACAGCCACCTCTTTAATTCGCCTCTACAAATTACTGTTCTGTTTTATAGAGTACACGAATATGAAGGGGTTAACTAGTTTTATTGCTGACGCGTGTCGATATTAATCAATGTTTGTTGCGTTAAGTTATTAATTTATTCTAATGAAGTTCTAATGGGTTTGCGTTTTTGTGGACAAGCAGATGTAGTTTTTGTTTACTGGTGGTTAACTGTATGGAAAATCGTTTCTGACAAAAAAAAATTATATCATTTAATTAAAACTACCGTTGAAATCAAATTATTATCATCGGTTCGATCGACTCGAAACCCAAACGACAAGAAAGAAAGAAATCATCATTTTGGAAACAGATGATCAAGCTGGCACCAAAATCGTGAATTTTGGTGCAAACATATCCTGCTTTGTTCTATACGTACCAATCCTACACCAAATAGTAGGTAAAGAGTCAGAGGTGCTGAAGCTGCAATATAATAACTTTGTCTGTTATTTTGTATATTCATCAGAGGACTTTGAGGAGATCAGTTTTCCATCCGACTTCACTCGCAACGGGTCAATTATGCAGATTCCTGTTTAATTTCCTGGTCTGGATTAACTACCCTCCCCCAAAGTAATAAATTTGATTTATTGGTGGAAGTTTTAAAAACTCTCCCCTTGGAAAATAATGACAGGTTTAATTTTTCTTTTGAAAGATACTTTCATTCAGCAAGCTATGAATACCTATAGCATGTGTCTCTGTGTTGGTCAGTAGAGCTCTATAAATATTTTTTTTCAGCGTAATCTATAAATATTTTTTTAAATATGCTTTGATCAGAACCAACAACAGAGCAAATTCCATCAACAGACTTTAAACCACTTCCAGTCCAAATAAAAAAAAAAATACGCAACAAGCTACTTGATCCTGGTAGTAACACAATAATGTTGCTCAGAGAAAGATGTCCAGGTTCATCGTTGGACAGAACTCACCATTTAGCATACTCTTTCAAATTTAATCAATTCAATTAAAACCCTTACTTACTAATTGTTTTCTTACACAGTGCTATAGTCAACTATGCAATCATGTACAGAAACCTTAAGGTGCGTCATAAAACCGCGACGTCGCGTACCAAAACCATTAAACGCAGCCTTACCTGGTAATTACCAAACGTAATGAGATTCAAGTGGGTGGGGTCGTTTAAAAGGCAGTAAACAAAATTATCTCGACCCACACAAACAATTAGTTCGGCTAGAACTAAATCGGTTCCCTCGAACTTGAATTAAAACCTGGCACGCCAAGTAAATGTGAATAATTACGTATTTAATAACGCTTTTGTTCTCGGCCCCCGACGAGAAAATTCGAGTAATTCAATTGTGTTTAAGACTGTTTAATTCGAGTCGGACAACGTTTGCTTTGCTTTCTAGAGCGGACTTCGTTCGGAGTTCCGTTGTCTTAAAAACATAGTTTTCACTACTTACTTAGGTAGCATTTCTGATAGAGAGATAAATCAGTTAAAACAACGGACATAACAGCTGAATTCCTGTAATTATATGTATTAAAAAATGACAGTTTTAAATAATAGGGATCAAGGAATCAGTATATTCTAAAGAAAGCGATGGACCTGACAGTCAGAGTGCACGCTAGTTATTTGATATAGGTAGCCCTCAAAAGTCAAACAAATGAAATATTTTGTAGATACCTTGATAATCCTGAGACATGAGTTTGGTTATCGGTTTGTTTGTAGGTATGGGTGTCATAGCTGTTATTTAACCCAAGCCAAACCTAGCAGTCAAAGATATTTGAATGACATGATCCAAAATATTTGAATCAAAATCGACAGCTAAAATTTAACGAACTTGGAGTATCTGCTACGGAACCTTCACGTGTTTAGCTATTTGTTTTCTATAAACTGCTAAACTTCACGATTTGCGCTCTAGTTAACAGTATAACGAAATTTTCCATTATCATTGTTGTTTTAGCAATTTCTTACATTCTCACCAAATAATATACGATAATTTGTTAAATTCCTTACGATGTTTTTAAATTCCATACGAGGGACGTTTCATGCTAACTAAAAAAATACTACTAGGTACATAGTTTTAGTCTTGAGTTTTTAATTTTGACTTGATTTCTTGGGTTCAATAATGACCACACTCAGGTATAATTATTTTTACTTTATAATATAAGTATTGTTTCCATGCTGGACTGGGAGTGATAGAAAAACATAGAATGTGCCAGCTGCATATCCTCCCAGGCATGCTTTAAAAGTCAGCTAAGGGATTCGAGGGTTTCAGTATTGTAATTTAGGCGATGGGTTGACAACCTGTCACTAGCAAGTTCCATCTGGAATAACCCGCAAAATTTGTCAGACGTGGCGGAACTATACCTATCTTTAGGTTGTTTACGCTCTGCCTACCCCATTAGGGATAAAGGCGTGATTATATGTATGTATGTATAATATAAGTATCAAGCTCCTAAGTAAACATGTTTAGATATCGCGTGTCCCAAAATTTTTAAATTTGTTAATTTTTCCACAATGCCTGCAATAAAATATTTTATTGCACATTAAGCACTACCATTTGTTTGCGAAGAGGGTTAAAAGATACTTTTAGAAACTTTTTTTATTGCGACATAACGGCTCAATGAGTCATTTTATAATCCTGAGGTCAGAAATTTCTTAAAATAAAGCTGAATGGCATACAAATGAATGAGGAAAAACAATTTGTCGTATGTTCGTCAGCTAGATTAGGTTGTTTGTGTGTGGTTTAGTTGCATCCTAATTGCGAACTGCTTTTCCTTATGCGTGCAGGCACACTTTTAATTCTTTGAATTGATGATAGACACCTGCCACTCTTTCTAAGTTTTAAACCTGCTATATGAGTAGGTAATGTATGATTTTCATTCACAAAAACGGAAGTAATACCTAAGTCTACTATTTTGTATCATAAGGAATTGTAATATTGTTTTATGGCTTTTGAATTGTAGACCTGTCTGCTTTTTTTGGAATTTAGGTTGATATGTGTCAACCAGGTGAATGACATGTACCTATTTCTGGTAGCCACGAAGTAGACCTAAAGTCACTTAAAAGCTGAGAAAAACCGGCGATTATCACTTGTACCGGTAATTAGTGTATTCTGCATATTATTATAATAATATCTTTAAACTAAGAGTGACAAGGCTTCTTCAGGGTGAGCTTGCCCCATCTAAAACATTGTTTCTGTGACCTCTTATGTGGACAATTAATGTTAAATATGTTTTTTTAAATCTTCTTTTTGTCTTCTTCTTTGATCCTATAGTATAGCACAGCACCTCGCTGGTAAGTACCTATAAAGAACCAATATTTTTCTCTGTTTGACTAAATAAATAAAAATAAAATATGATAGGATAGAAACACACAACACTTTATTATAGGTACTTCCCAAAACACCTCACAAGTCAGTTCAAAAGTCACTTAAGAGCTGTTAAACCGGCGATTATCACTTGAACCAGTAATTAGTGTATGCAGATTACGTTCCGGCACGAAACCTCGTTGTAATTGCGATGAATTACGCTTAATGGCTGTAGTACAGTAGTCTAGGCTTAAAGTGCACGTGGCAGAAAACGGAACTCACTCAGCCAACATGGCCGCAAACGCCATATTCAGCAGTTCTCTCTGTTCTCTCTGTAACTGCCTCCGTGGTCTAATGGTCTGAGCCATGGGCTCTCGATCTGGAGGTCCTGGTGAGGGGGAACGCAAAGATGATATTTGTTAGTTTATCACTTTGTGAGATTTTCCCCATTTTGGTTAGCATATTGCAGGCTGATTCACGTGATTCTCCGCAAAGGAAACGGATTCCGTGCTTCAGAGGACTCGTTCAGCCGTCAGTCCTGGTCGCTGTCTTTGATAGTGGTCGTTACACAAACCATGTTGGAGGTATATTAGCTGCAATTTTAGGCGGTTTAAAAACTCTGACATCAGGGTTCATCGAATCGGTTGACTCGAAACCCACAAGACAGAAGGAGAAGCAGTTCTCCCTACATGCAGCGCCCCCGCTCACTTTCATTAATAGCCATAACGAACTTGTACGGAAAACTGTGTTGTTTTAAACGCCTTCAATTGGAATGGAATGTAATTTTTATTGTGTACAAAATGGATTTTGTTTCTTGGTTCTTTAAACAATCAGATAGATTATATACAATATTATAGTATTTGAATATACAATCAAGCCTTCATCCCTAATGGGGGTAGGCAGAGCACCAACGACCCAAACAAAGGTCGTTCCGCCACGTGTGACTGTTTTGAGGGTTATTATTACAGATAATTAGGTATATTGCTTTATACAGACGAGAAAACTTAAACCCTCTAATCCCATAACTGGTTTTTACAGCATAGATAGAGGAGATGCAGGTGGCACATTCTATGTGTTTCTATCACTCCCAGCCCAGCATGGAAGTAGATATATTAGATAGATTCAAGTATGATTCTTGTAAGAATTTTTTAATGTGCCTATAGCATCCCCATACCATACTTTATTTTGTAGCTCATAGCTCGGACTCATGTAAAACGATATTATTATTTTTTTTAAATGAAGTGAAATTCTATGTTAAACTTTTCAATCAGTAACTTTTGAAATTATTTCCTACGAATGATTGCAATTAAAATGTCGTCCACAAAAATCTGCGCAAAAAGGGTAATTCACCCTGCAACACAGTAACAATTACACAGATACGCATCTAAAAACCCGACCCACCCTTCGCTTTGTACGTGTCGAAAAAACAATATCCCAACACCAAAACCGTTAATTTGGTCTAATCAATGACTAACAAGACGAGATAGGACTGTGCTTAAGACTTTTCCAGTCCACACTGACGGCACAGAATTCATATACCTAGATGCTGGCTAAGTTTTGCTTCACCACATAGTCATCTCCCCACCCGGCTATTGTAAAAGGCAATTAGGGGATTATCTCTGACTCTGAGTGTGGGTAATAGAGCACCACGTTCACCAAGAAACAATTATACACAAACAGAAACACTCTTCGAGTCGATGAAACATACTCACTTAGTTCATCTTTTTAACGGATTGTCGGTCAAATCAACCTGATTATAAGAGTTTTGAAGCATTTTAGTCCTTGCTGGCTTATCAGTCTTTGATTCAGGCTAATCCATTCCGCTCATAATTATTATATTCGTTTGTTCGTGGACCGAGTACGTACTGTTTGCAGCCAGAATGCGTAATAAGCCAACGTTTCCACGTATCGGCCTGGCACTTATCGGGCGTGCCATCTGACTGTTATATTACCGAAATACCACTTAAAATCCTACCCGAAGTAATCCTATAATTAACTTAAATGTACCTTGGCTACATGAACACTAATGTGTGTGGAAAATGCATTTTCGATAGCGAAAACTCTAATGTCGAATGTGGTACGCCTCCCGAATTGCAGGGTAGTTGATTTATTAAGCGTTTCGCTGCGATTCTAGGCAGATGTTTTGGTTTTCATTTGTTTAGCCTATTATTACGCTAAATGGGCTGAAAATTAAGTCCGCATTGATGCGGTGCTCCAATTTTTCTTTTTCCTTGTGTTTAAGTTTCTTAATGGTTTTTGTATTCTTTGCTTTACTGCATAGTCTATTGTTATTGCATCGGGATCCTCCTATTGATACTTTGTGTGCTACTACTTGTCACTTAAATAAATGGAAATATTTGGATAAACCCTTACCGATTCAAGCACGTCTGAAAATCTACTGACTATCAGTGGACATTGTCCTTCCTGAAATAGTTCGAGAGATGGCGCTGAAACGATCACTTAAGACGTTACGTTTAAATGGAGCCACTAATTTTGCCGGAGTATTTGAAGGGACGGTAGCTCAGTTAGTTAGAACAGTAGCAGCACGGTTCGTACAATAATGTCGTTGGTTCAGAGTTACTGTTGACACATAAAGAGTAAAATTTTAAAATAACCTGATAACATTATTTTCATCATCATCACAGATTTCATTAAACCAATTCATTCAGTAGGGTAATCGAAAGGACACCGCCGTACGCCATGCCTCCGCGTCCGAACACCATCGAATTTGCATACGCGCTCTATCGAACACCCACATCGCATAACGCGGGTAGCCGGATCATGCTGTAATTAAATCGTCGATTCACGAAGTGCATATGAACCGCCTACAAATTGTGGCAAAGAAGTGAAGATACTAGATGTGACAGCAACTATACTGGCTAAATTCAAAATAAGAACATCATCGAATTGCATACCTACGCGCTCTATCGAACATCCGCATCGTATAACGCGATAATTAAAATAAGTAGGTAAAACGTAACTTGATGTGACAGCAAAAGACAGGCAGCTTGTGAATTTTAAAATGAGAACGCCATCAAATTTGCATACGATTTCCATCTGCTCTGTGATTTCCACACACTGGGAAACGACAATTTAGCGACCTATTATTAATAAACGAAAAGCTTCGCCAAAAATTTGCCTTCGTCCTACGATACCATTTTAACGAGGACTGAAATTGGTTGCTCTGGCTTGGTTGGAAGCTTCGGTTAAACTGGCTTTGTTATTCACACACTTATAGTCTCTAGATTCTATATTTATTGACTTAAGCGAGTATCTTGAAGATAATCCTGAATAACAATGCATACCTACTTTACCTTTATGCACGAGTTTTTTTCCTTATTTCTTGTCCTTTCTAGCAACTCTATATCAATACATTTGGCTTTATGTAGCTCAGCGGTTTTGCCAAAGCAAATCGCAGCTAAACTACTAATGAATCGTGTAAGGCTTCCAAGTAACGGTTCATGCTGTGCATATCGTAGTCCAAGATGCCATTGAATTATCGATTCCATACTAGTTATCCTGTAAACAATTGTTTTAGCTGTATAAGGATTGCTTAAATTTTGTTTTAGCTTTATAAGGATTGCTTAAATTTTAGAACATACGTGAGACATGTAATTGTGTTCGCGGTGTCATTCTAATTAATACTTAACGGTATTAGAAGCATTGTGTTGGTATTTTCCTATTTAAAGATAGCAGTGGAAAAGATTGTTGTTTAGAAGTCTTGAAATATTTTTTCAGATTTTGTAGAAGAGTAAATGAGGAAATGATTTCTATCTGGAAAAACAATTATGATGAATAATATCAGGTACTTACATTCTTCTTTTTTTTTAAAAGGGAAGTTTCAGTATATAATGATGAAGACATAACTCCGTACAGAAGGTTCGATATTGATCGTCAAGTATCTACCAACATCCAGTTCTTACTTCTTGACACACAATGGAGGTGTTATTAATAGTGTGGAGAAAACACAAATATCCTCGCTACCACACCAGATAACTGCTTTGATTAATGTACGATAAAGTGTTGACCAAAGATAAAGTATCTAAACAATAGTGCCCAAAGAAATATCAAACTCATGTACATATTGTGTGAATGTACTTAGGTAAATTGAACCTAAATAATCAATCTAATAATTTAAGATAAGAGTAGATATCATTAGTACCGTACCTACACAATGAAGAATGTGCAAATTGTGCAATTATGGTACTAGTATTCAAAATAAACAGTTATAATTTCATTGCACTTCTAAATTTCGTAAGTGCCTAACAATAACACGTTACTGAAGCACACGTGAACACTCTAAAACGTGGCACCGATTAGACAAAAGCTTTTGACGGCACAAACACTCGTTTTGGAGACAATCATTATGAGAAAATCTTACAAATGACTAAAACACAGTAATAAAGACATTCATAGATGTATCCTGTGTGCTTACGGACGACACTCACGTTTGTGATGCATATCTTAGACGGAATAAAAGTACCGCTCTGCTCAGAAACACCGCGGGAGTAATATGGCTAGCGAAATCCAGATTATGAGGCAAATAAAGAATTTGCAGCTCACCCCGTTGTTGTCTACTCACTTGAGTGTCTATACGACGTAACTGTCAAACTCGCTCTTTATGCCTTTCAAGAAATGATACACTTTTTATTCGCTCCAGACAAATTATCCTGTCAAACCGGATCATATCTGTTCTAGATATCAAAATTATAATGTCGTTAGTATCACCGTCAATATCTAAACCATGTCCTCAGATATGTTGTGACAGATTTGCTGAACTCAGATTACATGAATTAGATTTCCATAACATAAATTCTGTTCATTAATCTGACAATTCTCCGTCAAGCAAATGAAACGATATAGATAAGCAAAAGTTTGTTTAGAACGAAAGAAAGATAAAGAGCTCTAACTGTTAGTAGCGAGGCTCTTTTTGCTGTAGTCGTTCGGTTGCTTTATAATCCGTATAAGGAAACTAAATTGTTACAGCGTGCATATTTGGCACTGGGTCCCTCTTTAACTGTACCGCTAAGCACATGTATTAGCGCGCCAGTGTTTCTGAGCTGAATTATAACTATCGCATAAGTGGATTGCGTTTTCTGCAGTTTCTACTATCGTTTCGATATGGAATTTAAATGGGGTTTCTGAATAAATGGTCAATTTGTCAAGCAGATACATTAAAACAAATACTTGATTGCATAAAATGTACGTGATATAATTGGTATTCAATACCTAATGCAAAGAATCTATACCTATTCGTAAATCAATAAATTTATTGACTCTACACATAAGAAAAATGGCTCTATAACAAAATTACACAAAAAAACTAAAAATAAAGTATCAATAACCAATTCACGCTCCAACACCGAAGCGAGCACCTGTTTCTAGATCGTGGCCAAGAAATCTTGATCGTGGCGCGTTATTCGCGATGCGCGAGCGCATTCGAAATGCACGCCGCATACTGTTTGGGCATTCGCGTAATCTGATCAACGGAGGAAACTTATGCGGATTTTGTTCATTGCTGTTTTGATTCATGACTCTTATCAAAATTCCTTTGAAATGCGGCAATCGTGTACAAATTCTTAAAATGTTTGAAAATTTCTTTGTCAAGTTTAATTGTAAATTATACTGGATGCCATCATGACAGATGGCTCACTGTACTCATTTTATACAGAATAAAATTTATACGACACCAAAGGTATTGTTTTTTCTACATTTACAAAATTCTAAGCGTTCATCCTCTAATTGTGGATTCTGTTCGTGCTACGAGTTTTATTATTTTGTTTGCAATGTCACGGACTATACTCAGAAAGGATTTTTAGCACGTTAGTCATTCATTTGTTGACAATAAATCACTTAAAATTTACCTTACTTGGTAAAGGTCAATAACACTTTGTAAGTTACTTCGTAAATAATTATATTTTGTTTAATTTCATCTACCATGTTGATTATCCAAAACATGATTGACTCCAATGTCTTTGATTCCATCATTCCAAATCTTTCTTGTCTATAAGTTGTACGTTATTGACACTTTTATGACTATTTAGCCTATTCGGCTTGTATAACTTACGAGTGTTGGAAACATAAAAACTTTTTGCTTAGCAAATTTCAACTTTTTAAAATTATTGATTGTTCAATTGTTTTTTCAGTCGTTCTGTACTCGTTTACCGGCAACCATGCCCACTTTGTAAAAGTAATTCTAAATGTTGTGATATTTCCTAAACCAATACAGTTTGTGTTAACTTTCATTAAACCTTTCATTTTTATTCGCACCTCGTCACTCCTAAGCGACCAACCTACAGAAATACAGTCCACACAACACAGTGGAAGGGACATTGTAAAAATTCTAAAGACTCTTCCATTTTTGGTCCATCTCGCCATGAACTGAGTGAATATTTAGTGCGAATTGTGCGACAGTGAAAACTACATTGGACATTTCTACGACATTTCTTCAAAAGAATTTCGACAACACATTGTGAAGCATCTTTAGTTTGCCCGGGGAGGCGCGGCCATTTGTACTCGCCGCCATTTCTCTTTGTCGTCGTGTCACGTACGCCGTCTTGTGTTCTTCTTCAGTTCGAGCGGATTTGAATTTTCCCGCTTTGACCCAAGCACACAAGCGATCAAGCGGCGTCGAATATTGAGCGTGCACCATCAAGACGACCTCGAGACGATCAATCAAAGCTGAGTTTCAAGCCCCATAAGCAAGTTTGCCAACATTCAAGAAAAAACTTGCACGGTGTTCAGTTTGCTGTACATTGGATTTCGATACACTGAAGTTGACGCGGATGCGACTTTTCGTCTTTAAAGGTTGCCACCATTGAAGCCGACCGGACCCGATCTACGCCGAGATTCGCCGAGTTGACCGATTAGCAGTGCCGCCATCGTCGTTGTGTCAATTCGTCCGAACTTGCGTCCGAAGCCATCAAGCTCAATCGTCATTGGTTGCCACGGATCTTCGCCATCTTGAAACGTCAAGTATACGTCAAACATAGGTTATCGTTAGTTTTCGTAGCTAGACGCCAATTTCTAACCTATTATTGTAATTTTTGTATATCAGTGCGCTTTCATATCGATTCCAGATTTAACAGTACTTATTTTAAGTTTAGTAGTGTGTTAAAATTTTAAAAATGCCTGACGACTCAGAGTCCGATAATACTCAGGCAGATCCAAAAATTGTTGATAAAACCCAGGCAGAGCTCAAGCGCCTTAGGAATAAAAGGGGCGTTTGCAAGTCCTCTATTACTCGCATCAAAAAGGAAACTGATGCATTTAGGCATCTGTCCTTAGAGCTATTAGGTCTTAAAAAAGATAGACTGGAGAAAGTCTATCTCGAGTATGAAAACCTTAATGCGGAAGTGTTCGCCATTGATGATGCAGACAAGGAGGACTTTGGTGCCGTGGAAGAGTCGTACCTCTTAGTTATGGCTGAGCTTGTCAAATGTATAAATGACAAGGCTCCTGTGCAGGTTAATAACACGGCCAATACTGTAGGAGGCACATCGGGCTGCCACTCAAAGACAAAATTACCATCTGTTGTTATCCCAAAATTCAATGGTACGTATACAGAATATCATAATTTCATTAACTTGTTCACTGCCATGATACATAATGACACATCTTTGTGTCCAGTTCAAAAGTTGTATTATTTAAAGGGATTTTTGTCTGACGAGCCTCACTCATTGATCAGTAATTTGCCGCTAGAAGATGACAGTTACTTGAAAGCCTTAGAACTATTAAAAGAGCGTTATGACAACAAAACAAAGATCATATTTGAACACATTCACAAACTACTAGACCTGCCTAACATTACAAGGTCCACTACTACAAATCTACACAAACTAATTTCAGATGCCAAGCAGAACCTCGCAGCTTTGAAGAATATGCACGAGCCTGTTGAGTCTTGGGACTCGATCATCGTATGTATACTCATGAGGAAACTGGATATGCTTACTGTCCGTGCCTTTCAACTAGATAGGGTCAAAAAGGAGCCGCCTACTATCAAGGAGTTCTTTGATTACTTGGAACACCGCGCTCTAGCTCTGGAGTCTACGGAGGCGAGCATGCACAAGCCTCAGCCCCAAGTTCAACGGCTTGCATCACATGCTGTGACTGCACAAAAACCACCATGTATTTACTGTAAGTCTGACCACAGATTATTTGAGTGTCCTACTTTCAAGCTTTGCTCATCTGACAAGCGCATTCAATTTGCTCAGGCAAACAATATATGCAAAGTATGTTTGTCACAACACCCTAACCGCAAATGCAAGTTTCATTTTAAGTGTGCTGAGTGCAAAAAGGAGCATAATACACTCCTGCATGGGGTTGATGCTGAAACTAAGCCGAGTGTGTCTTTATCCGCTAGCGCTACTCCCACTGATACTCTAGTTGTAGTGCCTACTGCTCGGGTTAAGCTTATTTCACGGTCAGGGACCCCAATATATGTCAGAGCTGTACTTGATAGTGCATCTCAACCTTCACTTGTGACAAAAAAGGTAGTGGATTTATTAGGCATGTCAACAACTGACACCGTCACTGAAATTACGGGCATTGCTCAAACCTCACAAACAGTTGACCAATGTATAAACCTTGAGGTTCATTCCACCGTTTATCCATTCAAGATAGAAGTCAACTGTCAAGTAGTAGATGTGATTACTACACAAATGCCACAAGCTCATCTTGATGTGTCATCTATTACATTCCCTCCTAATTGTAAGCTAGCTGATGCGAACTTTGATGTGCCTGGGGATGTGAACTTGTTGCTTGGATGTGATATTTTCTTACAGGTCCTGTTGCTGCAGTCTACTGAGGCCTCGTCTGCTGCAGACGACCAATTACCTGTATTACCAGATCCAGCCACACTCAACCAAGCGAAAGTCGTTCACACCGCCTTTGGCCACATTGTCGGCGGCCGGAGCAACATTATAACAACTAAAAATAATCAGGTTGTATCTTTATTTTGTAAAGAATGTAGTAGCGATTTAAATGACACCATGAGTGCATTTTGGAGAACAGAGAAGGTACCAGACATTTTCCCAGAGCGATTACCTGAACATGACTACTGTGAAAAGCTTTTTAAGGAAACCACTAAGCTTGAAAATCAGATGTTTCAAGTTTCAATGCCTATCAAGGTTCCTTTGGAGCAGGTTAGTTCAGAACTGGGCGAATCTTTTAATCTGGCACTTACAAGATTCTATAATCTTGAGAAAAAATTGCAAAAAAATCCAATTTTTCGTGATAAATATATTCACTTCATTAATCAATACATTGACTTGAAACATGGTGAATATCGTGACATAGGTAGTTTCGATTTATCTAGGGACCCTGTTTATTTCACCCCTCACCATGCAGTCATAAGAGAGAGTAGCAAAACCACCCCAATAAGGCCAGTTTTCGATTTCTCTATGCGCACTAATAAAAAAGTATCTCTCAATGATCTTTTAATGAACGGGCCTGTGGTTCAAAAGGAACTTTTTGAAATTCTACTTTCTTTCAGATTAGAATTTTACTTCTTTATCTGCGATATTCAAAAGATGTTTAGGTGTATAGAGATTGACCCTGCACAGCGTTCTCTACAAAACCTCTTGTGGCGCGAGACACCTGACCAAGATGTCAAGGTAATACAGCTGAACCGAGTTTCTTTTGGTTGTAAAGCTTCGACTTGGCTTTCAACTCGTTGCCTCATAGAGCTCGCCAATAGGTATGATGATCAATTTCCCCTGGCATCCAAGATTTTAAGAGAAAATACATACGTCGATGATATATTGACAAACTCTCGATCTGAACATAACCTGCTTCAAATGCAAACTGAGTTGATTCAGCTTCTCGCTCTGGGTGGTTTTAAATTACATAAATGGACCTCTAACTGCCCCTCTGTCCTTCAAAACGTACCCAGCGAAACTCATCACTTTGGAGAGCTAGAGCTGCTCAAGCAGGACATGTCGCTTAAAACATTAGGTGTTAGTTTTGACGTTCCTAAAGATGTCTTCATCACAACGTGCCCTGAGCCCTACAAAAGCGAACGCGATTCGAAGCGCGACATACTGAGTTACATCAGCAAGTTCTACGATCCTATGGGACTCATTGGACCCATATTAGTACATGCTAAGGTAATAATGCAAAAACTGTGGGCTACAAACATAGACTGGGACGACACCCCTCCTGAAGACATTCGCCGAATGTGGACCGATTTTGTCAGCGATCTACAGCAGATGGAGCCACTATCTGTACCTCGCTGTGTTAAGCCTCACGATGCAGTCGTCAATCAGCTGATAGGCTTCGCAGACGCCTCCACAGTCGCCTATGGCTGCTGTCTATACTTGCGCACTATAGATACACGAGGTAAGGTGAATATTGAATTATTATGCTCAAAGTCTCGCATCAATCCGCTACGCAAACAGCTGACTGTCCCAAGGCTCGAGTTGAATGCTGCGCTTCTGCTATCAGAGCTAACAACTAAGGTACAAAATACACTATCCACGAAAATGCATCTTGATGACACTTACCTCCACTCTGACTCTCAGATAGTCCTAGCTTGGTTAAAAACTGATCTTACCAAGTTACAACCGTATGTCTCGAATAGAGTTAGAGCAATTTCAGAGCTTTCACGTAACTGTCATTGGCAATATGTAAACACTGCTGATAATCCGGCAGACTGTCTCAGTCGAGGTTTACAACCTCACGAGCTTCAGCGTCATGAACTCTGGTTTCATGGACCATCTTTCTTGAATGAAAAAGATTATAACTTTCAATCAAAATGTGACGATTCTATACAACTACCTGAATTAAAGGCTAGCGAACAAATTGTATGATCTATTTATAAAGTTAAAAAAGTTTTCAAATATAAACAAATTAACTCGTGTGCTTGCTTACATTATTAGAGTCTGTATCAACACTAGGCTAAATGCTATAAAGGTTTCTTGTTATCGACTGAACTGAATCAGGCTTTATCATATTGTAAAGCATAAACAGGCACATGCTAGCGAAAATAATGTTTAATTAAACAGGTTCATTGCAAAGATTTGTGTACTGCTAATAAATGATAAGTAATATTAATTTTTTAATCACTTACCTTGTTTTTCTACTATGTAAAGTTCTATAGAAAATTTTCAGCAGGTAACTTTTTCATGTAATATTTTTATTTTGCTCAGAAGGAAAATTTTCTCCTATGTAGTGTAATAGGTGAACTTCAATAAGTATTTTTAAGAAGTAGATTTTATTTTAATTTGCTACAACTGGAATTGATGGCACTGATACAAAACTACTTCTAGGTATTATCCTATGTGTATGTACCAAACTCTAGATTTTATCTAGCTTTATAAGCATGATGTATGTTTTATTTTCAAAACCTGAACAGGTATTCTTTTGTTTTTTAACTATGTGTGTAGTTACTATTATAAACATAGTACTTTCTTTTTTTCTGGTGGGGAAGCCCTTAACTTTACCAAGTTTAGGTATAATTTACTAGACTAGGCACTAACTTTTTCTAGATTTAAAAAAAGAGACAAAATGTTTATTGAAAAATTTTTATTTAGTAATTCTTACTTGTCAACATTAGACTGTTTAGTTAAATAAATAATTATAATCTTTAATAGATCTCATGAAATGTTTTTAAAGCCGGCAACTTATGTTGGAAACATAAAAACTTTTTGCTTAGCAAATTTCAACTTTTTAAAATTATTGATTGTTCAATTGTTTTTTCAGTCGTTCTGTACTCGTTTACCGGCAACCATGCCCACTTTGTAAAAGTAATTCTAAATGTTGTGATATTTCCTAAACCAATACAGTTTGTGTTAACTTTCATTAAACCTTTCATTTTTATTCGCACCTCGTCACTCCTAAGCGACCAACCTACAGAAATACAGTCCACACAACACAGTGGAAGGGACATTGTAAAAATTCTAAAGACTCTTCCAACGAGTTTTAATAGTTTATGCAAATACACCGTGAATCGTAGATGCTAACGACTCAATACAGAAGAATGTATGGACTAGATACACACACAGTATTGCTGGATTCATAAAAATGGTAAGAAATTTGTTTTAAAGGATACGGACACAAAAGGTATGGATAAAAAAATATATATCTGCAGTATCAGCTAAACTGTTTATTATGAATAATTTTAACCAATATTTTATTTTTATCATTATCATCAACACACGTAGGCATATACTTAGATTAATAAACGTAGTTTAAGAAAGTAAACGCTCTTTCCTGACTCTTCAAGTTAATCATCAGCAGCATGCGGAAGCAAATTAGGAAAAAAGAAAATTGTTTTGTAGAATTTAATGAGTACCACAAATTACATCAATAGGTAGGTCAATGGTGTCTATAATAGTGAAATATCTATTCACACCGACTATCAAGGCGCCGCGAGTCCTATTGCCAATAAGAATGCCTACTAACAGTAACCCACACAACAGAATCCATTTTGCGCATCCGGCTGCGCTTACGCATTCAACACGCAAGCGCCCTCTGTGACAAGAAAGCACATAACCTCATTAGAAACCTAACGCAAATTGTGCCCACTTTATCTAATAATTTTATTATACATATTCAAAAGGGCTACCGCCAGTAATGGTCGAAATGACCCGCATTCGAGTTTTAATCGCCCAATTAACATTTGGAGTCACGTTTTTGAAAGACAATGGCCATCTTCGTGGGGGCAGCGTTGGCTGGCACATTGGCAGAGGCAAGCTTTCCATATTAATGTATGTTTGTTAGCAGTAAAACACGTACTGATGACATAAACTCTGAGGTATTTGCGTTGGCCCATACTTTCCTGTGCTGTGACCCTCATTAAGATCTCTCTTTTGGTCAAATCATCGCCACACCGACGATCCCACTAAGGAGCTTTGAGTTAACGCTTTTGATAATGTAATCGTTTTTTCTTGCTTGGAAGAAAGAGTTAATCCTGGAGTAATATTTGTCATTTAGTTCGTTTTTTATGTTGTCAATATTGTTATAAATAATTTAATTGACCTTTCTCAGATCTATATCAGACATCGATTAAAATACCACAAAGAATATTTCGTTAAGCAATAAGACCACAACCTAAAGCTTAGTGGAGTATCTTACATGAAAGGGATGCTTATATTTTGCAAAGCTCTTTGTCACCAGTACAACAATCAACGATTTGCCAATCATCCAGTACAGGATTTTGATTAACTGACACGACTACTTGCATCATAATCATAACCCGTTCTAGCTCATTAGTACTGCCCAATTGTATTGTTCGCAGAATATTAGCAGTAGGTATTATTTACCGCAACTGTCTATTCAACTCAGTTGGGTAAAGGAGTGAACTTTCGAGCAATCGTGTTTCTATGAAATAAAAATAAAGCCTTTATAACAATGCAATGTGTCAATTAGAGAAATTGTTATTTTATTATTTCGAATATTTTTTGTAAGTATTACCTAACTTTTAGGGTCATAATAATGTATGTTTTCAACCGAACTCTACAATAATAATCAAATAATATTGATGCTATGTAACTTAATTGTGTGATGGTAAGAAAGTCAAGAAATTTATCTATTTAGATGAGAAATTAGAGAACATCTGAAAATTTCCAAAATCTTAAAAGCATATTAAAACAGCCTAGATTTTCGATCAATAGATACCTTATCCACGTGGAACGACCATACGTGATTCGAAGTTAGGTATATAGGCAACCCCGGCTAACGACAATCAAAATAATTAATGAGATGTCAAACAGCCGGGTAGCACTTTCTAATCGGGCTAATAAAATCTAGGCTTAGGCCTGAGCTGATTAATGTAGTGCTATTGTTTGTATTGTTGGCTCGAATTGTAGGTGTTTAATTGACAGCAATGGCGTCGGGGGTTTGAATGACAATCACTGAATGGTTGTTTCGAGGTTTCGATAGGTACCTACCTAACTACCTACCTACTTAAGTCTTTTTAGAATTATATTTGTTTTATTTGCTACTTAACATGTGTGTTCTAAAATTATATTAATAATTTTGTCTAGTATTTTTTAAGGCCCATGGTTCAAGGACACAACTTCTTTTGTCTTGCTCATGCATGCAGAATCTTATCTTATCAATAATTATCTTACTAGCATTACATCAAAATTCGAATAAGGATTTATAGCATTTCTTTTCATTGTTTAACTTTGTTTGTGGGTTTGGATTACCCACAGGACTGAACTATTCGTCGTCCAAAATATTTTTTAAATTTACACCTATTGATCCTTTTCTGCAAAATTCAATACCAGAGCTATGGATTCGTTGAGGGCACGACTTAACTAAATCTTGACTAAAATTATTGCCGTTCCATTCATGATATAGTTTTTGCAACTGCGAATTGCTATCAGTGTCTTTGAAAAGGTCATTGCTCCTTTACCGGACTGTATTTTTCGTTCACGTCCTAACAGCTCCAATTAAACGACATAGACACTATAAAACAACTTATTTTAGTGTATGCAGATTACCAAGTAGACAGATTTTATTTTTTTCCACCCTGACCTGAATCAAAATCGTCATTTTATAGCTATAGTGATAATAAAAGCTTTTTATTGGTAACAAAAGAACAGGTGAGCGGATAGGTGCGTCTCCTTGCGCATACTGAACAGATTTTTAATTGTTGTGAGGTTGGACCAAAATAACTTTAGCCTTGACGACGCAATATCCTGGTAAGGTACTTAAATGATACAACTAACTCAATCTGATGGGTCAATCTTCTAGTTTGTAAAACAATAATTGAAAGGAGCATTGACAATTTCAGTATCACTGCTAAAATTATTCATAGTTCGATACGAGATTTTACGCTACTCATAATTTTTCAGACGTGCCTAAAACGGTTTTTATCAAGCTGTTGGCGTTCTGACTACTCCGAAAAGGATAGAGATAGATACGATATTAAAAAAAACATTACTACTCCATTAGTTCATTCATTTGTGTAAGGTAGTGGTTGCTCAGTCAACGAAACTGAACAATTTTCCCAGGAATTCCCATACAAAATGATCACCTCGATCATACAACGTTGTTTCTTACACCCAATATTTCAGTCGGTTTTTTGTATAGATTGATACCTACTCAATCTACCAGGCTCACTTTGATATTGTACCTATATATTTGCAGCTGTTCGTCCACGTGTTCGCCAACATGACCATTCAATGGAATATTCTAAATTAAATAAAGGCAGATTGAAACTTTACTCAAGAACATATCTACAGATATTTGCGTAGAGACTTGAGAATGACCAAACTGACAGATTTTTGGTCATTCTCAAGTCTCTACGCAAATATCTGTAGATATGTTCTTGAGTAAAGTTTCAATCTGCCTTTATTTAATTTAGAATATTCCATTGAATGGTCATGTTAGAAGACTTGTATTTACGATCGTTTCCAATAAACTCGACATCAAGTGAAAGGTCCGGACACCATTATAATTGATTCCTTAGAAACCACCAGCTAAGACAAGACGGTCTCTTTTACCTCATAAACTAGAGCCTTCATTCATTACTTGCTTCTTAGATTTCGCATTTGCTCTGACTTATATTGCTTGTATTTAATTGATCCAAGCCCACAATCCCTTACTACTATCTCATTTGTTCGGTACAATAAAATCTTTATTCATTGCTCTACGAGTACTACCCATTCTCGAGTCTTGGCGCGGTCAAGCGTCATTGTATCGAAACTTTATTGTAATCGTTGCGTAGGATTAAACTTTTTCAAGAATAAGGCTGTTGGTCGAGATTTCTCGTTTTCTTTAATTTATTTTCCTCCGGGAAGTGTCTAATGATCGGCTGCGTGTGGCCTGGCATTTTTATCGGCCAGTGCGGTGCATTGACAATATTTTTCGAATATTAATGTCGATATCGTATCGATAATATAGAAGGTGTTTCTAAGTAATACCTGTAAGACCACATTACCATACACTCTATACTAATTGAGATAAAAAATTTGCATGGTAAGTGTTAGTTTCAAGCGTGTTTTAAGTTACGGCAAAATTATGATAAGTCTGTTTGGGTTGGCACCAAATAAAATATCTAATAAGTTAGCATTATGTTAATAAGTAGATAACATAGGTGAGAAGTTAAGAGTCGTCGAGATAGCAATTGTTGATTTTGCTTTTAAGGGAGCGATTGAGGTAAATCTGACTTTTATTGTGGTATTAACACTTAGAAATTTAGTTCTAGTAAAGAGTGGTCTATTAGCGTTTGATTCTCAGAAGACATATTAGGATCCTACCATCTTGGAGGCGCTAAAAGCGTTCCTTGTGGCACGAGTGTGACCATGCACAAAAAAAAGAAAATATAAAAAGTAAAAAATAACTTGCGTGTCCCATCGGAGGTGTAAAATAAACAGTCCGTGGAGCCATTAAGGCCCGGTCCTTCGCTTGTATTAATTTGTATTTAAGTGTATTGAACAAGATAAAGTAAATATACGAGTATGGCTGGTGGGGTCACGACTGTATTACGTGTTTTCGTTGCTATGCCAGAAAATAATATTTTGATTAGGGAAGATGGAATTATAGTTTGAATTATATTACCTACCGTTTCCTCTTTAGGATGTTAAAAATATAGAGATACAATAAATATGTAGTTTGATCAGATGTAATTTTCTTCTTATCATAAATTTTGAAAAATATAAGAAAAGATTAGAAAAAAAAACATTAAGTGATTTATAATCATTAATGCAATAAACAATATTTTTAAATTAAATTATGATTAACTTAATCTAAATGCAAAAAAGAAACCCTAAAAGTAAATTTTTAGTATAAGAATTAGAAATAATATACACACATAATAATTAACATGAAATAAATGATTCAAATAAATATTACAAGATGGGATGTACCTAATAAAATATGTAAAAACAAAACAACAACTTTAAATTTCAATAAAGATAAGATTATAAATGCATCTAAGACCATGCCATATATTTTGTGTGGTGCCAACAATTTGTCAGTAATTAAGGTTTTTGTCTTATCTTTATTAAAGTATTTATTCTTCGACATGGAGATAAAGTTTTTGACAGCTAAATGAATCATGGTACCAATTTTTTTTAAAGAAACTCTTGAGTCAAATTACCACAACATTTTGAATTTCATTTAACTGAGATGGTCTCAATAAAATCGTATTTGCGTTTTGCCAACATTGATGTCGATTCTATTTAACTTTTTTCTAAACTTATTTTGAGTTTTCATAACATTATTAAATTAGAGCTACCGATAATTCCACTGCTATCTATTTTCATGCCATTTTCTGATTTTTATTTGAAATGAGTTTAGAATAGTGCTTGTTTATGTGAGTTTAGAATTGCAACTTAATGGCAAGCTGGTCCAGATATAATTGTAGAATTACTTTTCATAAATTATTCGTCTTAATACAACCACAGAAAACAAAAATAACAGTACCTACTTACGAAACGGGCTAAAGATTCCATTGTCACCAGAAATCCCTACAGTAAAATAAATTCAACCTTAATCTATATGAAACACATTAATGTTAAACCAACAAACATAACTGGATATTATTTACGATTCTCAGCTATGCACCTTGAGAGCATAAAATTTCTTGTAATGACAAAGTGTTAAGGCCCTGATACACTAGAAGTTGGTCGTCGTAATATGCAGTGTCGAACTTTCGAATGTACAAGATCTTTATTCTACGAAGGACCCTTAATTATAAATATCAACAAAGTTATGATTCCCTATTTTATTCTTTAAAGATGTTTCGTAAAAACATAGTATGTCTAGGGGAATATCTGCCAAAATACAATGTAGGTAGTAAATCCATTTCTATATGAGACAGGCTTGAGTTGTGCTGGAAGGAAAGCACGGAAAGTCTGAACACTGATACGGTGCGATACACCGAAATGGGAGCCTAAAGCTTTGGAAGTGCGAAATACTAAAACGTCAGTTACATTACAATCTGACTGAAATTTGGAGCCGAAATCACGCTCGACGCTATACGTATAATGTGTAGTGGCCTTTTAAGTGCTCACACACGAATTCCTTGCGTTAAAATTAACACCGTCTCATTTGGTCGCGAGAAATTAAAACACCTTATCCTTTTTTATGGGGCATTTATGTTGAACATAAAATTGGACTCGCAGCATCCTTTTCAAAAGACGTAGTATCACTGAGGCTGGAGTTTTGTTAATATTGGTTCAAATTGTGGTCGTAAGATTCGGAATTAATGATCATTGTCAATATGCCATGCAAGACTTTACTATTTTATTTCTAATCGTATGGTTATTAGTGAATACGTTATGTACTTCTGGTCTGTTTGCTTTTTGAAATGTCTTCTAGACTACGTCAACGTGAAAAACTACAGGATGTAAATCAGTCAACGAAACTGAACATTTTATCACAAAGAATTTTCATAAGATTTCATCATCTATGGTATACAATATTATTCCTAGAAATAATACATAACAGCACACTATTATACTTACGTATGCAGCTTTAGAGTGTTAATTATAAATTAGAATCTAGGGTATTCAAATGTCCAAAGTAACCAAATTTCTACGAATCAAAGCCTATGATACAAACGAGCGCTCTCAAACTGAACAATAGCCGATTCTTTTATAATTAGAGAGGCCGAACATTCCGAGCGATCTTTCGGATCGATTACGTTGAATAAACAATCCCTTTTTGTTTTGTTTTTTATTCAAATAATGTTATAAATCAAATACACGCCGTTAGCGTCCCGCGGGATCGGTCATTTATCAGAGAGGGTATTTGCGTCTGACATGTAAAAGTGACTCTGATTGGGCACGATCAATTCGGTATTCATATCCAAAGCTGCCTCTTCACTATAATAAGGAAATACTTCTGAATCAAAGCTGCAATGAACTTGTTTTCGTAGATGGTGTCGTCGTGCATGCTTTTGAAGTATCAAGAGACGCAGGCGCAACGCAAGACGCCATTGTATGTCCATTAATGTTGCCTTAATTGTTATTTTATCGGATTCCAATATGGCCGACACACGTTTGTAATTAGCCCGTGTCTTTACCATTGCATTCCATTTTAAAATTAATTGAGAGTCATAATGATGTTTAGATTCCATTAATGGTAAAGTTCAATGTATTGTTTGGTATGTAAAAGGATTAATAAAATAGTCATTAAAACTTTACTTTACCCAATATCCTCAATCAAATAAATTATGCCTGTTGTATTAATAACAGCTCAAACATTCATTCAAATTTTGCGTCCGGAACTATAAAGATAAGCAGTTCTCATTAATTCATCAAATAAAATAAACAAATGACTATCGTATCTCTATCAATCGTTCTGTATTATCCATATTTTGGACAAAACGAGAAAGCATCTAATTTTTAAAACACTTTTAATTACAATTCCATGTTAATCGACGATTAGATATCAAATCTGTGATACTCATTTATATTTTAATTCAGTGTCTGGGATCAAGCAAAGAATCTGAGGTTAAAAAAGCTGTTTGATTAATATGTTACTGATGGTCCCAAATTGGATGTTAAGTTTATGCAAATTATAGACTTTTATTAGTCACCACACACGACATAACGAATTTAACAGTAATACGATCTGATGTTTTAGCGTTATTAGCATTCGATTAGTAACGCGAGAACTGTCAGAATTTTAGGTTCTATGGTGTAGTTAAAGCCTTTCTCGACGATATATTTAATTCGAGCCGTCGCATTGATGTGGCATATTTCACTTTAAATTACGTGTCTAATTCTTGTAACCTGAGTTTACGAGTTACGTCGATTTTATAGTAACTGATACGATCTCCGGAAGGTGTGAACACCGCAGACGATATAACTTTTTCCAGATCTATTTCAATATATTCCCCGATGTTAATTGCAACATTTATTAGCGCTATAAACATCAATTTATAGCTGTATAATGTCAAATGTCCAAATATTAGTCAATTCATCATCGAAATTATTATAATTGGAACCACTTGCCTCTGATTCTAAAATCTAAAAGCAGATGTTGGGTTGGGTAATATTAAGAAAACAGGGACCACTTTATATAGAATCTATTGTAATATTATGCCGTTTCCATAAAAGTTTCCAAATCTTCCTAAATGTGGAGCGATATCGTTCTTTATAATGCAAATTTTATTGAGTCATAGTTTCACTGCGATGACAGCACATCTGGCAGAGCCAAATTAATGCTATTCAAAAGTTGTCATTCACAAGACCACTTACATCTATGGGAAGACTTTTCACTAGTAGGTAGGAAGGTATCTGCTGGTGACATCCAACAGATTTCCTTATCACTGGTGCGAGTTGTGGTGGTTGCGAGCTTCATACTTGATTTTTTTTATTCAAAAATGGAATTCCTTTTAGAAAGAGGCCCATTTTGCTTCAACTTATAAGTGTTGATATAATGCTAGCTATGACTTTCCGATTGAGTCATGGTTTTATTGTCACAGTTTCTCAGAGGTAACGGTGTGCGCGGGCGCTTCTAGGTGCGACATTAGCCGAATATAATTAAACGCAATTAATTCCGCTCACTCGCCGCGATATTTGCCTGCATTTGTATCGGTGCTTATTATAGACTTGAATGTTAAGGATCAGATCGTTGTCTTTTCACAGGAAACTCGTTGCGCACACTTGCATCACTAATACCGTGATTTTTAAATAGAAACTCTGCAAGGCTTTTGCTATAGTTTTTAAAAGATTAGAGTACACGTAATCTTCCATAATTTTCAATATTTCATTAGTTTTTCTTCATAGAGTTCCACATGGTAGTAGTCTTGGACCCACTCTATTCAAAATTTTCACTGATGATGAAATAGAATTTAATATCACGTAAGCGCTGATCCTTAAGAACAATTTGTATATTAATGAACTATAACCGCGATGAAACGGCCAATTAATGACAGCGGCAGGAACGCTCCGACGTGACCAGTGCGTCGATGACAGCCAGAGCTTAATCACTGCGTGATCTTTCATTAGTTACGCCGCATCCCTTTTTGTTCCGTACCTGATACTGGTAGACCTCGGGACGCGGGAATGTGGAGTTATGGACTGATGGACTTTCTCTTTGATTTATTTCATATTTAGATTTCCTATTCGAGACTGGTATGAGATTTCAATACGAAAGACTAATTAGGCTTCGTCTTCTTATTTCAAAGACTATATAGACAGGTAGTATAATACTCAACTCAATAAATTTAAATCTTCGGTATGGGATTTCTTTTAACCGAGCAGTTAATTCTAGATTCGTCTCCAATTGTACAAGTAGGCGTCCTCACACGGTCATCAATGCAGTATGTCATTGGAAGTGTGTAGATGGATTAATGTAAACATTAATACTGCATGTCCACTTAAACACCAACGCAATAAAAAAGTTCCTTCCGGTTTGTATTTTCATAGTCAATCTTCATTTGATCGCAGACAAATGTCTTGCATTCGTTTATTTCTTTTGCGTGAATGAGGGCTAGATTCTAAGCACCTACATCAACGGCTTACGGTTGACAAAAAAAACGTTAACAGCATTTCTGCGTCATATTAATTTAAGCCACGATCTCACGAATCTCCCATTTGAGAACTCATAATGAGCCCATCACGTCTCCCAAGAACGTCGGGCATACCGCGCGCGCGACCGTCATTCTAATCCGTTGAAATCAAAACAATCAAATAAATACTTCCCGTTAATTATTCGGATGCGTTCAGGAACAGTCGTCGTTCGTAAATCAGGCGGACGCCCGATCTATTCTGAGCCACTCCGCTCAATCTCCAACCGGCTAATTAGAAAGAATTGCTTTTATTTCGCGTTTCCACACTTCAGCCGCGATGTGACGCAGGCGCTGTTTGAAATTGGGAATGCTTTCTTGATTAATTGCGTTCGGGAATGTTCATTAGTGGTACGAAATTAGAACACCCTGTTCGTACGTTTTCAGCTCGTTAAAGTTTACAGTATTATTGGAAGTTAAGTCGAGCTAGTAAATTTTTGTTAGTAAAATATATAACTACAAAGGTGTGACAATGCGACATTGAACAAAATTTTGTAGAGAAGGAGTTGATATAGTGATGTGGAAAAAATATTGTAGATCGTGAAGATAATATTTTGCTTCCTAATTACTTTTTCTATGAATTTATAGAATCTTTTTATTAGAATCGAGGTTTAGTCGAGGCCAATGTTCACGTTCTAATGATAAATGAGGCTTGAAAAATGTAACGATTGCTAAACTCGACGCAAATTGCGGACGTCCAGTCAGTTACATCTAAACTTATACCTTGACTCTTCCTGCCATAGAAATAAGGTCTATTTTCCTACTAAACGGTATACGTTGAGATGAGCATACCTAGTTTCTCTCCTGAACATATTTATGAGTTATTCGTGTTAATACACGTTAATCGCTAAAGAGAAAATATATTCTTTTGATGTTGATTATACTCATTTATTTAAGAATTCTATTCTTGTGGAGAAAAATACTAAACTAACTCGTCAAAATGATGTGTCTGCAAAAATATGACACGTTATAAATTCATTTTGAAAAGGATTGATAAGCTTTTTTTTTGTTTTCAGATGATGAGTCAACCTTCCGTGCTGGACTGGGAGACTGGGCATGCTATCGAAGCCGGTAAATGGAGTAAAGAAGAAGGAACACAAACTGACTATTATGATTATGTCCGCAAAACACTACCCATCATAAAATTTCTAGTTCTTACTGAATTTTTGTTTGAGTCATACTATTTTACAAAAAGTACCTATGACTCAAACTTCTATTACTAGGTGCTACTCATAACATCCATAAAGATGTCAGATAAAATACTTGATAATACCACAATGAAGTACATACAACTGAAACACATTACCTAGTTGAACAAAAGTAATGAAACCAAACCATTGCCTACAGCCAATATAATCAAAAGCGACCAATTAAACACATTGGTTGGCTCAATGAGAGAAATTACATCTCCAATCTGTGTGGAGGAATTAAAGTGACAATTGTGATTGTGAGGAACACAATGGCCGTGGTTTTTAAATGGATGTAACAATTAATTCACAACAATTAGGTGGACGACGACGCCCGCATTTCGAAAGGGCTGTAGAGCTACAAATTTCTAGAAACTACGTTGTCTTGGTACCTAAATCAGATGTTGAAATTTAAAAAAAGAAGTCAACTGACCATCGTCTTACCCTTACATTGTTCCAAATAAGAAATCTATTAATAGGAGTGTTTTATTATTGCTATCTCTTACTTCCTTTTTATCCCCATCATCATCACAAACAGAGTTAGCACGAGCTAACAAAAATACCTAGTAATGCAAGCAATTTTTTTATTTTATTTTACCTTACCACGTTAATTTTATTCACGTTTTCACTTTGGCTGTAGTTTCCCGTTCTGTTATGAGTACATGCACATAACGTTAGGATAAATTCAAGCAGCTTCGCCCCGCATCGCTTCCCGGTGTCAACTGACCCTTGGTGTGTGTAAACTCGGGAACACCTTCGGTAAGTACTGTCTCTCGAATACACCACATAAACGCCATTCTTACACGTCTACCCTACAAACAATGTTAACCTGACATGACAATTCTAAATGCTCTTAACTCTGTGGATGATCAGTACGCGACTGTCAGTACTTAACGCGCTGTGTCGCGCACTATTGTCGTGATTAAAACTCTAATTGACCCACACTAAATCACAATTTACTCTCTCTGTCTACTTATTTACTTTGTTTGTATAGACAAATGTACAGAAAGATACAGAAAGCATGATTTGTCTGAAATTTTATATGAGTCGTTATTTTCAGTAAATATACCTATATCACTAAAATCATTGAACATAAACTTGTGTAGGAAATCATGCTCTCAAGGTAAATTTTAAGAAAAATCTTTTTTTTTTAAGAAATGTCAGAAAATATAGGCTTACGAATCTAATTATGATCTACGTGTTATGAGACTATGGACTACCCTTGCCAATTGATTTTAGTATCTGAAACTACTAGTCTTTTATTACTGAGGTCACTAGGTCAAGTTTGAGGTCAAATCTATCGATACAATGGAGGTGAGATTTGGGGAATTGCCTTAACGAGCCCGGTGTCGGGCCTTAATTAGATTAATATCAATCAAGAGTTTTATTAGCGCACTAATTAATGAGGAAAATTGTGTTTCTGAATGAGATAGGTATGAAATAAGAAAGTACCTATCTACCTTGTAAATAATCAATCACGTAAATACATGCAAAATATAGTCTAGTCTTAATAGGATTTTGTTTTAAATGTGAAGTTATGATTATTTATACCAACTTTTTTAGCCTTAGAGCAACACGGCCTTCCGTTCCGGTTGCTCTGGTTTTAGCTGTCATTCCATGCTTTCATCTTAGGCTTTCATACAAGACTATAATAAATAAAAGCTGAAATACACAGTAAAATTCAAAGGATCGACACTATTTATGCATCAAAAACCTGCACGACTTTTTTTGAAGGAAAAACTACGGGATCTAAAACTTTTCCATGAAAACCCGACGTCATACGATACGGCTGTAAATTAGTAGAGACTTTACAACAATGTGGGTGACGAACGTTTACGATTGAGGTAGGTACTACCAACTCATCCGAAAAGCTGCCAATTCTCAGTGCGATAAAAATCTAAGTGTACTACCCGGCTTAGAATTAACATCTTATTTATTTGCGGCTTTCTCTCGCTATTCGTATTTGCGTCATTCAGAAAATCGTCTAAGCCACGGTTTGAGAACCGCTTCCAATTTATTTAAAGGCCAATAAAACAAAAGATCCACATTCCAAATTTAAACGCAGTAATAATATTTAATTTTACGCCGTCCGATTTGATTTTATGCAACAATAAATCTTCGCATCGATGTCAACACTTTCGATTATAAGACCAAGGCCATTCCCGAATAAAACTGGCCAGTATTAAGAACGTATTCTTATCCAAAGAGTTCAGAAATAGATTTCACCTCATTATAAGTTTCCACGTCCAGATAAAAAATAGGAATGGAGTCATCAGTTACAATAGAGAACATGCATATCAAATATTATACGTATCTGAACCTATTTACAAAAAATATCGTAAATGATAATAACAACGGTGAAAACAGAAATTTATTTGATAAAAAAATCACCGAGATATACCATCATAAAGCTAGTCTATCTATCTCTCTCTTCGAAATGACATTATAATTTTATATGGAAGTAGTTCGAATCTCTTTTTTTAACCGACGACAGTATTATAACTCGTAAACTAATGAGTATTTGGTGAAAATTCTTTCACATTTATTTTTGTATGGTGACAGCAATTCTTACTGATAATAAAAAAATGTCATGCTTATTCCCTATTATTCTGAATCGGTTCGGTGGTTTTATGCGATATTATTCTTGTTTTAAGATACTTCGTGATTGATTTATAATAATGCGCAGGAATTTTGCGAAAGTCTAATTTAATCGAGACGGAAATTTGAATGATACTGACAGCGAATACTTGCTGTTGTGACATCTTAATAACTTTAACAACTTCCTCTATCAACGTCTCGCATTTACGAGTGTGATATGAATAAACAGAGAATAAAATACAGATAGACACCAGCTGGAAACTGTTATTGCAATTTCGTCAGATTTGTATCTTGTGAAAATATACTAAAACGCATCAAAGTATTGGCACACGAGATAATCTTCAAATGCGGGAAGAACGCCCTTTCGTACAAGACTTACAATATAACAAACATGCCTATTCAGTCGCAAGCGCCGACAAAACCGATCGGATTCCGGCGCTCGCGCACGTTTTGACGCCGCCCGCCCTAGCGCGCGAAAACTGCCGAATATCGACGAAAGTGAACGCTTTCGAGAAAATCGCGAATGACTTTCGAAAGAATTTGGGACGTTATAAAACGATTAAAGTATTGAAGTTCAGTGTTGTGACATTTGCTAATCTCTTGAGTTGTGTATTGTATTGTAATTTTGTGTAAGTGCAGCTGCTGATTACAGGAGAGTAAATCTTTGATGTTGTTTGACAATTCAAGACACGAGGGCTTTCTGTTTAGAAAAAAACGTGGAATTGAGGTAAGTTTTCTAAGTGTTCTTAACTACTACTTGCTCACATAAAACTCTAGGCATTCTGATGACTTATAGGTTAGGTAATTGCCAAAAGTACCTAAGTATAAGGTAATGAAACTCTATAACTAGGTCCTTGATAAAAAAGGTAGGTAAATAGAGGTATTTATGAATAATGAAATTTCATTTACATAAAAGTCTTAATAGGGCTAATAGTTGTAGATATTGATCAGTCATTTCCTGCATTACACTTAACTCAAGTAATACGTCACTGTGAAAATTTGAGTATTTTTTATTGTTAACTAATAATATAGCTCAGAAGAGCGGCAAAGACATAACAGGCTAGTCAGTGGATAAGTCTAAAGGCTCGTATTGATAGTCAGCTTTTGAGACTGAAAGAAAGTTTGAGTTCGTATCAGAAATGTTATTTCAGCACAAAATGGCCTGTCCAATCCATACTTCATTTTACTCTCAATCTTGAGACCGCTTCATAAATACGAGCTTAAATCTGGTAATGATAGGCTCCACGGCTTCGTAAAAAAGCGACCAAGAAGTTCGTTTGTGAAAAAAATTAAGGTTTCGGGTGAACTCGCTTTATCATCACTGTCCTTCGCAAATAAAAAAAATGTACCGACCTACTCTACATGTAGATCTACCACATCTCCATACCACAGATAAAACAAAACTCGCATGCTCTTTACATAACCCTCTAACAAGAAAAGAATGTCCGGCAGCATTATCTTTTTAAGTCAATTTCTCACTTCCAATTTTCCTAGAAGGCCAGTAATGAGCTTCTCAAGTCTCGCTCGGCAAACACTTTTGTGTACAAATTGTGTACATTTGTGTACCAAGCGCAGACCAGTAGCCGCTCTCTGTTTGCTGTCGACCTGTTAATTAATAACTCGAAGCTCGGTGTGTACTCTGCCTTATTACCGGTAAAATCTCACAAGTCACGACCGAACTGACCTAAACCAGTTTTCAGTTCGGCTTGTGTTAGAAAAATGGTAAAGAACTAAAGTCGGAAAGAAAGGTCATTTTTTGTAAAATAAACCTGAACTTCTTCTGCTGTTTTTACAGTGCTCTTGAAAAGCGGTAGCTCCCAACCAATAAAAAAGTCTAGTTGGTCATTCTTGAATGTTGAAAGGTGCGTCCTCACTGCGAGCCTGTGATAAACATTTTGGCGGCCATAAGTAGTAAAGTCTTGTGCGCGCATACTCATTACAGACGAATATTCATACATGCATACTCGCAGTGAATGTTCATACAAGCATAGATTACCTACTAGACACATTTAGAACAATTTTTATTAGAAACAAAGGTCTACTTATACTTCTGCCAATGGCTATCCTTTGAAAGCTTAGTTCAAAGTATTAATTAAAGAACAATTTGTGACAGATTATAGCGTCAACGTAGTTGAAATGAAGAAAGTTAGATTGCTTATTCTAATGCAGCATAATTATGAGTCATTAATAAAGCGCAATGCAGCTCAAAGCTACATTTAAATCCACACCTCGCACCTATTAAGTCCTACTAATTTGAATACAAAATTCATGGCTACCATGGCCACCTTCAATACAATGTTATTTATCATTACCGTGGCCATTTAGCCTCGCACCCGAGCTCTATAATTACACTAAGGGAAAAAATGAAACCCGAAGAAACGCGACGGCAGCTAATGGTCTGAAACTAAATTTTAATTAATGTCGCGTTTTACCAAATGAAAGTGATTATAGAAAAAGGTGAACTTTACGGCTGCCACGGTGACCCCACTACCCCCTACCTACTCATGTTCGATAGTTTACGACATTGTAATTATGTATACGTGTTTAGGCGCCTTCGCTCTATTTTACTGCGATGTAATTTCGGAAATTAAAAACGGTAAGCTTCAATCGGGCTGTAATATCTAAATGATGGATTAACCTCGTGTTTTGATGTGGATCGATTTATTTGGCCGGCAGCCAGTAATTATACTCTATCGTACGTGTGGTGAACACAATTAGTTATTGATCAGACGGCAATTAAGCCCAATCGATTTTGTTTGTTGAAGTTGAAGAAAATAGTTTTAGTTCAACGTTTAATCGACGTTTTGTGCTTCTAATGGATTCTCTACCATTTTGAATTGACCGGGTTTCTTTATTGTTTGTTTGATGACAATAATATTGTAATTGATTTAGGCAACAAGGTTTTTAGTGTTATGAATAAATTTTGAATAGTTTTTAAAGAACCGCTAAGTATAATCGATAAGGTATCTTTGAGAGAAGTACCAGGCGACCAGAGATTACAGAAGACAAAGCGCCACTAAAAGTCAAGAGAGGCGTTGTTAAAGCCAAACAACTATGGCAGGGCACGGTCCGCGGAGTAATTGGCGCAGGGCCGCCTGAGGCGTCAGCAACACCTCTGTACGTATCATACCGTTTTAATAATGAGCTGGCTTGAGATCGTGAAACAATAAATTGCGAAGCTTGGAGGCTTCGTGCACGAGACAGCTATCTGAGCCGAGCATTATGCATCTCGTGTTCCCGGGTTGAGATAGCCGGCTATCATCTGTGAGATTGATAGGAGAATAGCCCTACGGCTAGGCGGGATTTGGTGCTTTGTGAAAGGAAGGCTCCTTATCCGGCCAGCTATGCGGAGTTTCATTAAAAATACGCGTGAACTTATGCTCTCTACGACCCCTAGTCCGTTTAGTGGGATGTTTACATGTAAGTAGAGCGTCGGTCTATATCCGTTTAGGAAACGGAAAAACTGAAATTGGATATTGCCTTTTCTGTAAGTTTCTGTAACTACCAGTATCGTCTCGCTAGATAAGGAAAAATCTTTCGTGCCAGTAAACCAAACTATGGTCTAAAATAATTATAATTATTTTTTTGACACCATTTACTTTTAATCTAAACTTCGCTGAAAATATTGTCACCTTCTTCTCGCATCTGAAACTTTATTATGAACTCATTAACGCAAAATATCAAAGTTGGTTATCGTGCGATCTCACAGAATTGGCCCCAACTTTTTCCATAATTAAGAAAGTATGATTAAGAAAGGGCAATCACGGAAACAAAAGTCTTATCATTGGCGGTGTGAGGGGAGAGAACATTGATCATGGCACAAACAAAAGTATATGGCAGACCGACTGCATTCAAACTGCACGTTGCGATTTAATTGTAAGTTTTTGCAGTTGGGACTATATAAAATACAATACAGTTTAAAATAGTTAGTTGAATTTGTTCTGTAAAGGATAGCTACTTGACTCGTGATTTTTTAAAATATTTCGAGAGGTGGCACCGTAACGTTTCACTTTGATATTTGTAAGAAATCAATTAAGTGTTTCGCCTCATTATTTGAAATCACGGTAGCTCAGTTGGTTAGAGCAGGGGCACGATTCACCGCAGGATGCGTGGGTTCAAATTCCTCCTGTGCTGTGCGAAATATTTGATTTCCACATTTTCATTTTTCAAAGAAATTATTGTATTTACTGCGTGTACCAAAACTATCGAACAAAACTGCTCCGTCAATACAGTCGGTATGATGTTGAGTTTTAGTTCGATTGCAGTTGGCCTGTGTAGACTCTAAGGAGGGAAATTAATAAATTATCACTGCAGGAGAGATGGGGAAGGATTCCTTCACACAAATACGTATGAGGAAGTACACTTGTTTGTTTTGACAGGTACATTATGAAGCTAAAGTGCAGTGTTTTGCAAGGTGTTCGAAAGTGAATGTCAGATATGGAATATTTTATTTATTTTTTGAAGGATATTTTCGTAAAGTAAAGAAAGACGGTGGTAAATGTTCCTGCATTTTTTTTTTTGTAGTAATCAGAAATGTTTGTAAATACCGATAATTAATGTTTACAAATGTTTAGAAACTCCGCTCAAAGAGCCCTAATATGGATATGTGCCGAAGACAATTCACGATGTTTACCCTGCTAATAAACACTTTTATCTTAGCAGGAAAATTAATGATACACGAATGGAAATTTGTATAATAAATATGACGTTCTCTTTCTCATGTTTCTGAATTCAGAAGTGAAAAAAAAAGTTACTGAGGAATAAAAATCACATTTATTTTTTATAGTTAAAGAATGTGGTCAACTAACTGGTGAGATATTCTAACTAAAATTGCTACGCAAGCAAAAGCAGAAGCAGTATCTCAAGCACCGCACTCAGTGTTAAACCATTAGAAAGCGAACAACAAAACCATATCCTACATAATAATACTTAGAACGAATAAAGGTTAATATGAAAATTCCATGATCAAAAGAAAACTTTCATCTGTAATTACTTCCATAGTGGCTAGTTATAATGACTCGTTCATAATCGAAAGTGGTCGCGTTGTACCCACTCATTAGGGGTCGGAATTACTGTAAGTGTGACCAAAAACGATAGTTCAGGAGATTTGGGTTGATTAATGATTAATGCTTGCCTCTATGGTCTAGTGGTATGAGCCTAGGGCTCATGACTTTGAGGTCGTGAGTTCGATGCTGATTCAGAAGTTGTGTGTGAAGCCGCCAATCCGTAGTAGGCCCACGAGGTCGACTAGAATTTATGGATTAGGTAAACACGAGCTGTGATGTTACCATTTTGTTAAATAAAATAAAGAACACTAATAAGAAAAGGAAAAGGTCACAACTCACAACAGGCATTGCTTATAAAAAATTACATGTGTGCATTTTTCAGATTTACTAATTATGATGTAACGAAATAATATTTATTGTAGGTACATTAGCAACCCACAAGTAGATTCCGTTAATTCATTGGTACAAGAATAAACCCATAAGATCGGTTGCTTGGACTTTGAATGGATTTGTCCTTCGTGATCAGGGAGTCTATTTAAAGATTTAGATTTGAACGAACGTGTTAATGAAACGAAATTATTTATAAAAGAGCTTTAAATAATTATTGTTAGGAACAGTATTTTTAATTATACGTTTTTAATAATACGTATGGGAGGTTCCGCGTCTAGCGTCTGAATAATCCGTCATCATCGTACTTTTATTGTTGATGCTGAGCTTTTAGTTTTAGTCATAATCATCATAGCGTATGGCAGTCCCTGCTTGGATCAAACGTCTTTGTTACTTGGGTCTAAGAAAGTCACCAAATTGCGACTGCAGAGCACTTGACCAAACCCTTTCTCATGTAATGAACGAGTGTCTACTACGCTGTTTTCTCGGAGGCATCGCTGAGCTGCACAGTTCAGCCCTGACGCAGAGAGCTGGTTGAAAAACCTGGACATAGACGTTTAGTTTTAGTGTAGATGATAGTTTGAAGTTAGTCGTGTGGGCGTGCCAAACTGGGGATGTCGAGAAGGTGAAGAAGATTCTGAGCAACCCCGCGTCATCAACTGCAACCCAAAAGGTAACGATTAAACTGAAAAAATCAGCTAGAAAAATAGAATATACCTCGAAAACTTTTTCACTTTGTTGAGGAATTCTAATTCGACATTGACACATATTTTAATGACTCCGTGGAACGTGTTGGTCGTGTTCTTCAAGAGATTAACGACTAAAAGTGAAAAATCACGGGTTTTAATTCAAAACAAACAAAACAAACAGTTATAAATTGGCTACCGTGTTATTGAGCCGTTTAAGATTGCAACACTTTTGTATCTATTCTTTTAACAAAATAAAAGAATAGAATATATTAGTGAAATTATTTGAGAAACCACTTGACTCGCAATTTATTACTTTTTATCAATTTAAAAATAAAAGTATTTTGTGGACTTTAGATAATCCTAAAAAAAAGGGTTTGAAAGTAGGTAGGTATCTAATTATTTAAAAACTCGGTAAGTAAATTAGGTACCATAAACTGACTCTACCTTCTCATTACACTACGTTCATTAGACACAAAAAAGATCTCACAATCGGAATTACCACATCCAGAACTGCGAGATGTTTAATGTAATAATGGCCGCCATGATTGCTTCTCTTTTGCTTTCTTTTATATTTATAATTCATATTTAATGATCGACATTAACGACACTGCTTTAGGCCCGGTCGGATGTGAAGACCAGTGTAAATAGAGCTATGGGTTTGCTCTCAATACATTTTAATGAAATAAATATTTTAAGGGATTGAATAAATTTATTTTTTAAATTTGTGTTTGTTAGGAACACTAATCAGTAATAAGATAAGTTTTTTATTCTCTATTGTGGATAAAGACGTCAATTGCATCTCTCCTAGGGTCATCAAAATTTGGTCTTCATACTACGTTAATTTCAAATTTAGGAGCTTTCGCGTTGGTGTTACGAAACGCTCATTCTATTGTATGGTAACACAATTCGTATGGAAACATAATAAAGTCTATAGTGATTGTGTAAATGAGAGTTCACTGGCGATTTACGATGAAACATTGTTTGGTTATGTATTAGAATTTATGAGCCCATTCTACTTGCACTCCTACGTAAAAAAAAAAATAGAGATAAGAATGCAGAAGTATAATTATTTTTGGTACTAGGTAATATTATCTTACCCAAATTAGTAGTATCTGCTGGACTTTATGGATATCAAATTTAATTTACCTAAATAATATAGGAGCTAATGAAGTTTGACAGATTTTGACTGCCTTGACTCTACTGCAATCATCGTAGTAGCTGGAGTCTACCAATGATGTAGACGTACCTAATTTATGTTTTTCTGACAGTTCATACTTAGAGCAGGAAACTACAATTCTATATTTTCAGCAAAACAGTCAAAAATTTCTATCACACATTATTTTATTAAGAAACTTTTTATTGGATAACAAAATATTTCATCTAAAATATGAAATTTTACGAAACAACGTCATTCATATTCTTTAATTTATACCGCCTAATTTTTAATTCACGCCCCAGAAAATTACTTCATAAACAATCTTAATTCTGTCATCGGTCAGTATCAGAAATAAAAACAGCTGTAAAAATTTTAGTGGCCGGCCGAAAAATAATCCACGAATCGCAATTAAAAACATAAAACACTCTTAAAATAAACCTGGAGCGAAATATCATACGGCAGAGGAGTAATAACATTAAAACATATACTGTGGGCAGATGCGCCAATATTCTATTATTACTGGGTTTTCAGTGCGAACAGCGAGCATTCCCGACTATTTCTACTTCCCTAAGGCTTTATACAGACCAATGGGGTGAATAGGTACGTATAAGTAGCTTGTACAGCTTCCGTGTGATGCAGGTTTCAATGATTACCATTTAGCCCTATCACTTAGAGCGGATGTTGAATTGAAATTTGGAGATCAGCGTGCGGAAAAATGTCCACTAAGGAGATATTTCAGGAAATGGGCAGCAACGTTTCGTCACGTCTTCAAAGTTGGTGTAGATATGAGTGTTCTTCTTACCAAGAAACATTGTGGTAAAAGGAACGGGCAGCAGCATTCTCAATAAGTTCGCATTACGTTTGCCACTCTGTCCAATTGAGATGAGGCTCATATTTGTAATGTTTTAAAGAAACAAACTTTGAGATGCTCACGGCAAGCCTTCTTATGTGCTCTAAACGTGACCAACTTGTTCGATTACTTGCGTTCGTTCGCGAGCAAGCTTCCTGTCTATCCGAACCCTAATATGAATCATTAAATAATAAAATGTAAAGCGTACTTAATGCTCAACAACACACGGATCTATTCACGTCTTCGTATTAACGCACACATGCGCACGCGCTAATCAGTTGCAGCCCGCGCTTTACTTCTCAATCGACCTATAAGGTTGAAACACAGAGTGTAATTTATAGTGAAAATATAATGAAGAACGTAAATTTCCAAATAAACATTACTTAAATATTAAATTTGACTTTTTTCTGTTTTGATTCATGTTGACAAAATTTTTAGGCCATAATATTTTACTTTTTAATTTTTATTTCGTTTTAATTTATCTTACACATACATAATCATATTTTTCCTCTTTAGTTTGCTCCATTTTTTAAGTTTGAATATTAGTAACAAGACGGTGCTGATTTAAAACTTTCAATTTCAGGTCAATGATGCCATTAGACAAAATAAAAATATAAAGACTATCTCTTCTTCAAATAGTACTAAGACAAGACTTACTCATCAATAGCAAAATCCCAATCACATGCTTTTAACATTATTTCTCAATCAAACACACTCACACATGCATACAAAGGACCAATACATCAATGGATGATCTAATTGTGAATGCATAAACACACGTCAATGTGTTTGTTACGATTGTTACAATGTGCGTGTGCTCCAGTCAGCTTGGAGCAAAGAAATTGAAAGAGGAGTCAGTATGTGATACAGCTGTTGAACTTTTCTATAAATCAATTGAATTGTAATGTAAACAACTGCTGAAAATCGTGAATGA
The DNA here is from genome assembly GCA_029255725.1 of Scrobipalpa atriplicella. Taxonomy (NCBI): domain Eukaryota; kingdom Metazoa; phylum Arthropoda; class Insecta; order Lepidoptera; family Gelechiidae; genus Scrobipalpa; species Scrobipalpa atriplicella. The sequence goes on from JARACY010002690.1 coordinate 37,644, forward strand.
AAAATTTTGTTTAATATTAATTTTCATAGGATTTGGAAGATATATTACTAGACGTTGAGTGATTCAAAAAAGTTTTAACTATACTAATTTGATTGAGAACGAAAATTAAATTTTCTCTACGAACATTTTCCTCTACGTTTGTTTTTTATGGATGATCTTAAAAAGCTATTAGAACAATTTTAAAACATCTTATCCCCTGAAAAGGCTTTTTTTTAACTGAAATCATTTTAAAATTTCTTTAATGTGGTCTTGAACATATAAGATCTGTAAATGTATCATCCGTATTCTTTCTCCAACACATTTTTTTTCTCAACCCCATGAATCCAGCTTATTAGGAGCACTTTAAACAAAAATACAATCCAATTAGAACACTGTTTGAATTTGAAATTGGAACGGTTACGATCTGACAGATGGCGTACTATAAATAAGGCGGCTCCAGTTATTCCGTTCAGTTTTCACCGTCAGTCAGTCAGTCAGTGGCCATTTTGTTACGACCGAGGAAAGTGACTGCGATATTTTAACCTCTGCTCCTTATTAGCCACAAATGTCATATCGTTTGATGCGTCGGCTACAACTTTATTGCGGTTGGAGTAAGCGGGAATGTTCCTAAGAAATGCTTAGTGTGGTATTTATCGGGTCTACTTTATCTTAGCTCTACAATCCTTTGAGTGATGAGCAGAGTAAATATGACAGTCATTTAAAATTAAGACATTTATCCTATCATAGCTTCTTCGTTTTATATTAGACCCCGTATTTAGAAGAGCTCTATAAATATGACAAATTTAATAATAATTTTTCTAATAGGAATAATTTTCTGCTAAAAAAAATTCATGCCTATATAAAATATCGGTTTTATGAACCTTGGAACAAAGCCTTGGAAAGAATAAAATAACATCCTTGGGTCAGTCGATTCAACAATCTACCCATCAGAATAGAAAGACCACTATTGCAATAGAATGATAGAATTGGATATACTTAGGTAGTACAGAATTGGAAAAAATATTTGGCATAAAATAAAGGAAGCCGTCACCACAACGGTACAAGAATAAATTGAACTGCATTTATGAAGCTTTTGTACCACCTTATGACGTCAGCGTTGCATATTTAGTATTAGATTAAAATTATGAATGCATCCTATAAGTGTGAGCGCTCTAGTTCGATAATCTTCGGTCTGGATCATGCGCGTGATTCATAATGTAATGCTATTGTTGGCTCTAGTGCATACAGGAATTATGCAATATCTATTTTATGTTATTACTTTATCTGTGGTATTATGCTGTTCTTTGGGATTGGACTAATATACTTTAGTACCTACATATTTGATTCTGTCAAAACATTTGGAGATTCTGTTTGATATTATTGTTGTTTATTGTTAAAACATTGTGCTTTTCTATTTATTTTGTAAAATGGAAAGACTAGTTTGGATTTAGCATACTTCATAATTTGTTCTAGCTAATAATAATTACAGTTATTTAAGAACATTAATATTGTAACACTGTGAAAGGTACTAGCCCTCGCGATCAGGGAATCTGGAAGTCTAGCGAAACATTGTATTTAGCCATAAGTTATCAATAAATCATTTTCATTCATTTTAATTTTCATAATACATTGATAACAATGTTATGCATACCTATTAACATGTCCAAATAAGAGTTTCATTAGTAAAAGAAAAATGAGTCTCATAGCACAACATTCCTTTATGGTTTTAGGTAGTTATATAGAGCTAGGTATAGATTCTTCACAGCTCTTACAATCAACTCTACCTCAACGCTAAAACGCGCCCCACTTTCGATCTAATACAAAACACTTAAAATTGTTTTCTGATCTCGCAACATCTCAGTGATCCACTTAAAGCTGCTATTTTAATACTACGCATTATATTTGATCGATCAGCGCCATATTTTTCCTGTTTACCAAATATTTAAGTAACGGCCATAAGTCAGGCAGTAAAATAATTCAAATGTGAAATTTCATGAACGCTCATAATGAACTTGGCAGGCGACCAAATAACGTCTTATTTTTGATGTTGGAATCTGGACCGATTTTTATTGCAATGGTTTGAAAGTAGTATTGATGACGCTCACAATGGAAACGTAATTATTTTCACAGTCATCATCTAAAAACTACTCAATTTCAAGCTCTTCAGAAAAATTAAATCAGTCAATAGCTTTAAAAGTTGATATAAAAGCGTCAGGATTATCAACAATGTTTGTCAGAACTCTATTAAAATCACCTTTATTGCAGTCTTCAGGAAATTTAATACATCTATCCTTCTCAGATTCTGCTCATACTTTGTTTTACGTCTGCCCATTCAGTTGTAAATCAACCTTCGAACTATCTTCTGCAGTAAAACTTTAGACGCTTGCATTAAAATTTACTATTATTTCTTCATCGTCACTTTATTCATCGCAAATTCCTTATGTTTTATTATCTTTTCTGTCATTTCCAGCGGCCCACGCTTCGAGTAATTAAAAACGAAAATAAACAGAGCGCTTCGAATCGTA